>JAQFYP010003343.1:0-11044 GCA_034694865.1 Bilobella braunerae | reverse complement strand
TAATATATATATATATATATATAGTTTAATTAAGATTCTTATTTGTTCTTAAGGACTTAATGTGGCCCTTAAAATCGTGTCTTTACAATCGTATTCTAATATTGCTGCGCACAACTCAAGCAATTTAGGATTGGATTTTGTTTTCGTTTGATGAGACTTTGCCTCCTATTCCTACTTCGAGGGAAAACAATACAGGAGACGCAATTGGCATAAACTGTTTTCAAAACTATCGAATATGCAAAAATTTTGTTTAGGGAGAGGATATTCTAGAAGCCGGTGTCTAAAACAAAATATCTTCTACTATCTTCGATGGCCAATCGACCACCATTGTCCCATTTGTTGTGAAGTATTAGATAAGTTTTGATGATAACTTTGGCAAATTATCGATTTTTCAAAATTTGTCTCAAAACAAACAATTTTGACATTTTTTTAAAAAAATATACGTGGGATTTAACACATGAAGAGCGAACTAATGTATAGTAGCTGAACAATGTTGCTGAGAGAAAAGTTTCTCCAGCGTCGGTTTTGCTGTGATGGAGTCCAGATAGATTTAAAACAAAATTTCAAATTCTATCGAAATTTGAAAAAAAAAAAAAACTTTTTTAAAAATCAAAAGTGAACTTTTCCAAGAGCGATGTCAATCATATTGCTTTCAAAGGGCCCTTGGCCGTCCTTTAGATAGCCTCCTCAGAGTGCCCTTAACACTCTTTCTCCACATTATTTCACCACTGCCGAAAAATATGCAGCTCGTCATCAGAATGTTTTTCTAAATTTCAAATTTTCAAAACGAGCTAAAAACATGACGACTCTGTTTTTGGAATACTTGTTTTCGAAACCCACCAAATATTCGCACCGTTTTTCCGCAAGTAAGCGTATCAGCCAATTTATGACAACGCTGTCTGTCCGTCCGTCCGTCATTTTGTGCTGTAACTCTCGAACGGACTGAGTTTTTGTCAATCTGTTTGCGGCAGACTGTTCTTGGGGTCAAGAGTGAGGTCAAGTTGGCAGATGGGTCAGGGGCTGACCCTTCTTCCTCATTTCGGTGACCCTTAAATGACCCTAACACCAAGAAATCGCGTTTTTTGGGGTTTTAGCTAGTTTTGCTAAGAAAGAAATGGTTATGACCTGACCCTTTGCCTTCATGGCCCCGAAAACGGAAAAAAATCTTCCTTTTTTTCAATATTCTTTTACCAAACAAAAATTATGTATTCAAGGACCCCATGACCCTAAAATTGCTTCCAAAACATCTTCGTTTTTGTAATTTTTTCAAGACGGAAAGAGTTATAGACTCGATGACCCTTGACCTCCAAAACCGAATTTTTTTTTAAGTAATTTGTTATTTTTGCGACACAAAAATCTTTTGTTTCAAACACTCAGGGGCCCCTTCATCATCATGACCCCTAAATTGCACCCCAAACCGAAAAATCTTCATTTTTGCAATTTTTACAGAAAATAAAAATAAAACTAATTGATGTGAAATAGAAGTCAATATTTCCTGCTTAAACTTTTGGGATTTTCAATGCAATACGCTACTTGGTTGTGTACGTTTGTAGCGTTTGATTAGTTTTTGCTTGTAGAAGGAAGCCTCTGGATGTTATTTTTATATTCAACTATATATTATATATGTCAATATATATATATATATATATAGTTTAATTAAACATTTTATTTATTCTTAAGGACTCGCTATACAAAACTAATAAGGCCCTTAAAATCGTACGGTTAATAGCGTATTTTGCAAGCGTACTCTCGTTGCTGCGCACAACTCAAGGCCTTCTCAGCAATTTAGGATGGTATTTTGTTTTCGTTTGCTGAGACTTCGCCTCCTATTCCAACTTCGAGGAAAAACAATACAGGAAACGTGACGCAATTTGGATACACTGTTTTCAAAACTATCGAATATTCAACATTTTTGTTTACAGAGATTCTAGAAATCGATAACAAAATATCTTCTACTATCTTCGATGGCCAGTGGACACCATTGTCTCATATGTTGTGAAGTACTCGAATCAGATTAGTTTTTGATGATAACTTTGGCAAATTATCGATTTTTCAAAATGTGTCTCAAAACAAACAAATTTTGACATTTTTTTAAAAAAATATACGTGGGATTTAACACATGAAAAGCAAAGTAATGTAAAGTAGCTGAACAATGTTGCCGAAAAAAAGTTTTTCCAGCGTCGGCATTACTGTGATGGAGTCCAGAAGGATGTAAAACAAAATTTCAAATTCTATCGAAATTTGAAAAAAAAAACTTTTTTAAAAGTCAAAAGTTATCCTGAAAGTAGAAAATTAAAGTGAACTTCAAGAGCGATGTCAATCATATTCAGCATATCAGCCACTTTATGAGAACGCTGTCTGTCTTTCTGTCCGTCCGTCCTTTTGAGCTGTAACTCTCGAACGGATTGCGTTCGGTCATACAAAAAGTCTCCACTTCCTAATCCTGTTTACCTCAGATATGGGCATCCTATTTAAAAAAACATTTTTTTTAATTGAATAAAGTAGGGGATTACAGATACTCTACCCCCTGTCCTAGGACAGGCATTTTGGCTAGTTATAACCATTTGAAACGGATGTCCTCTCTCTCAATTGACATGAATATCATACATTTCTAGATTTGCATGAAAAAAAAGGCATGGCAAAATTGGCATGAATATTACCTGCCAGAGATTTTGGGGTTTTCAATCCACTTTGCTACTTGGTTGCGTGCGTTTTCAGCGGTTTATTATTTTTACATGTAAAAGGAAGCCTGGAAGTTGTCGCAAAATACAGAATTCTTAAGTTTTTGATGACAAGGCCTTAACTTCTATCTAATAGGACCCCTAGAAAGACACTTAAAATACTGTATCCCTTAAAATACCCTTAAAATATTGTACCCCTAAAACCTTGTTCTAGCAATGCTGCGCACAACTCAAGGCCATCTGAGCCAAGTAGGATGTTTTCGTATGACGAGACTTCGGCTTCTATTCCAACTTCGAAGGAAAACAATACGTGAAACATGACAGCAGTTTGCATCGTTTTCGAAACCATCGCGTCGATGAAAAAATATCTTTTACTATCTTACCTTATCGAAACTTACCTTATCTACTTATCGCTTTGTCTTTGTCTTTAGAAGAAAAAACGATAGTCGTGATAAACCAGTTTTTTTACCCTTAGAAAAACGGTTGCAAGCGTATAGACAGACCATTCAACACAATTGTTCGCTGTTAAGTACTCGTATTTGATAGTATCGATATTTTAAATAAATTTGATGGCAGATTATTTGTTTTAAAAAATTTCAATTTTCAAAATTACCAAATTTTGAAAACATTCAGAATCCGTATGGTGTTGAACACGTGAAAAACGAACGATTGTAAAGTGTATAAATCTAGATAATATAAAGTACCCCTTGCAAGCGTCTGTTTTCCTATGCTCAATCCCATGAGGATTCTAAACATTTTCAAAATTTGAAAATCAATATTAGCAGCTAAATATGAGAATCGTTACTACGTCGTAACATCATGTATAACAATGGTGTTCATCGCAACGGCTCATTGCTAGGCAACACTCGCACAATTTTTCGGTTGATAAGAACTTTTTTTTTCACTTTGGTGCCTTTTGAGGGTCTAAAACGTTTTTACGCTGTTTACAAGAACTTCACATTTTACTCGCATTAGGTTTGTCAAACTAACACAGAATCTACCCGAACCCAACGATCATTCAATTTATTAAATCTCGTTTTTTATGGCCGTACTTTTGGATTAGCCAATGAGCTGCTGTGCGTGCGTAACAAAACGCGGATACGCGGCGCGCGAATAAAGAATTTGAAAGCTGGATTGCATTAAAGGACTCCCAACCTTCCTCAGTCGTAGTTGGACATTTCATAACAAAACCACAAAATAAAAGCAGGGGACGATGTATTCTTGAAAATTAAGCTCTGTCTTAAGCCGGGTTTGATGTGCTAGTTGTTAATTTATGAAGCATTAATTTTTTCCTAACACAAACATAATTTTTCAGGTAACCCTATTATATGAAGAGGCTAAGGAAGCTGTTCAGGTTAGCAAACATTCATATAATGTGCATATAGTCATACTAGCCGTAGTTTTCGCTTAGCGAAAACAACATAAGGCTGAGGGGGATTCAATGCACTTCACATTTTGGTCATTTTGAGGTCAAGGGATCATTTTTGAGGACATTTGGGGCCACAGAGACTTTTTGACGATTTCCACGCGCGGCGATTTCGCCTGCATGCGCATACGCAAGTAGAAACACCTTTTTTTTTAAAGAATCTGTTTTTCAGGTAGATAGGTCTTTTTTAAAGAACCCTATTTTAGGTAGACGACCTTTTCTTTAAAGAACCCTTTTTCAGCTAGTGCACATACATCCTCTCTTCGCGTATGTATATGATCCATAACATTGCTCTCTCTCTCTCTCTCTCTCTCCTTCCCCCTCTCCTTCTCTCCTCTCTCTACTTTAAAAGGTCTCAACATTTGCTTTAGATTCGACAATTTAAAAAAAAAGTTCTAACAATTTTTGCTATACAGAGACAACGCCTTCGAAAAGACTACGATGGTTACCACCGGAGCAGTTGCATGTCTCGGCATTTTCCTTGCTCTCAACATAGTTATCTCCAAGGCTGAAAATTGGGAATACACCTACATTACAGAGGATGCGGCGGAGCAGACCTATCGTCTTGCCGATTCCCCAATGGATTGCCCAAAGCGGCTGCTCATTGATGGAAACGCAATTCGTAGCGGCCTTGACTCCATCTACAAAAATGTAAACGCTTTCCTTCCAGATAATGATGGGAAACCACCACAAATTTCTACAGACTGGATTGGCAAGATCGAGGTAATATTTGCTTCCACTGGCTCCGCTGCCCAAACCTACATTTACGCAGTGACAAAACGACTAGTAAATCCGTCGCTTCCCGTCAACGAGAGACCGTCACGGATTATGGTGGTCTACATTCTGGACTATTTGAGCGAATTTGCAGTTGCAGTGAATGAGTATTTGGCTTTCGAAGCGGCGCTAGACACGCTGATTCGAGTTGGCGCTGGAGTGGGCGTACGTGTCGATTCGAGGGAGTTCCGCCCCGTATCAAAAAACTCATACAGACTCCTTGACGTGACCTTTGACCTTCCAGAGTTCGAGACGATTCACATGTCGACTGCTGAGCTGGAAACTCAGTTCAAACAAATTAATGCTTTGCACACTCACTTTGATGATAACCTCTGTGCCGAGCCGGTTGACTTGTTAAAACTACTGTAAGAGCTGTCATAAACCTAAAACTACATATGATGAATTTCCCCTGCTTAAGGTTTGATGATAGAAGGACTACTCGCTCAAAGTGTATAAAGTAGCTATTGTGTGAACTTTTTAACATAACATTTAAGTTAGATTTAGAAGGTTTTAAAATTAGATACTATGGTTGAGATTACAGTGCAACAAACTGGCTCCAACAGTTTTGCTTTCTCTAACTTTTAAGTTAGACTGCCTAGTAGAATGTAGGTTAGCTAATTTCTCCTGTTTGGAAGTGTACCTTCAATAATCAAATCCAACTACCATTTACCATTCTAGTGGAATTAAGAGTCAAGAGTAGTTAAATGTTTGAGAATGATCTTGCACATACAAGGGAACCACGTGATCGTGTGCAAGGCTATTACACCTCCACAAACGTTATAAAAACTCATATTGCATTTAAGTTAAGCGGCAATGTTCAAATCTAAAAGTTTTTCAAATATACTTTTGAGATTTTTTATGAAGCTTGTCTGGCTGACTACCAAGGTAAGTTTTTGGGCTGATGGTCGAATTGAGATAAAGGACTTATATAGGGACTTAGGTTAACCCATTCCAACGTGGTTACCAAATGAATTCGTCTGATAGTCGCGTATTTGACCATTCGGTGACCCTTTGACCGCAAAAGGTCAGACATGACTGCAAAGAGTGCTAGGAGAAACTCGAATCTCAATTTCCTCTCCAACTCAAGCTGCAGCATAAAGGTGGTTGAGTTGGACGTTTGAGTGAAAGGTCAAACTTCCAGAGGTCATCTCAAGGTCAAATATGTGATTATCAGACGATTTCAAGTGGTAACAATGTTAGAAGTGGTTACTCCAAGTCACCATATGGGTCACCTATCTCAACTCGACCATCAGCACAAAAGATTACCTTAAGAACAGGAAGAATGATCCCCCATCAATACGCTTTACCTTTTTTATGATGTTTATACAGTGATAACCCGGACATTAAGACAATTGTGGATGTTGTGGGGAGGGAAACCAAAGAGGTCGACGGCAGCACTCAGCTACTATTGGCCATCAGGAGGGCTCAGATACGAATCATGTCCATTGCAATTTTGGGACTCGAAATGCTCCAAATTGACTTTGTTGTCCTGTGCATCAACGGCCCGAGTAGTGTGGACCAGAAAGGTAACTTGACCATCGACCCCCTCCTATTGTACCGTGTCGACATCATCCTGTCACTCGTCTGGCACAGACCGTTGGTCAACAGTCCTTATGTCACCCTTATGGGCCACCCCACGGCACTTGTTCTTGACATTATCCACAACAAGTTGAGCCTCTTCGATAAACTGCTCGAGGTTATAAAAGCTGTTTACCCAAATAATGGAAATCCGAACCTTGTAGAAGATGTCCAGAATGCCAAAGAAGTTACCGGAAAGCCAATCATGTTCTACTACAATGAGAACTGTGGTCGCATGAGGGTTCGAGATTATCCAACGTTGTCACCTTTGCCTCTTGTTCAACACAACTTAAATGCTAATTGATTATATTAAAATTGACGAATAAAGACTATTTAAAACAAGTTGATCCTTTTCACATCTCATAAAGCCGACCAACGCGATCCGCCATAGCAACGGAAACCATCATATACATATTCGAGGGCTGTCTGTGCCCTACCTGAAAAAGAGTTCTTTAACAAAAAGTTTTTTTCTACATGGAAAAGAGTTCTTTAAAAAAAAAGTCTTTCAACCTGCAAAAGTGTTCTTTAAAACATGGCCTTTCTACCTGCGCACGCGCATACAGGCAAAATCGCCGCGTGTGACAAAAGTAAAGAAGTCTCTATGCCCCCCAAAATGACTTTTCAAGGTCAAACACGACTTCCCTACTTTTGCATGGAACGATATATGTGATGTGCATTGAATCCCCCTAGCCGTATGTTGTTTTCGCAAAGCGAAAACTACGGCTAGTTTCAAATAAAAGGAAACTGTTCCCTTACATGGATTGCTAAAACTAAACTAAATTTATATGCTAAAATTAATTAATAATTAATATTTTACCAATCCCATGCAGTCAATGTCTCAGTTTCTTTCACAGGATTCTGTTTAAAAAAATCGGCGTCAACGTTCTGAGAATTGTTAGTCCACAGAAAAAATTAAAAATAAATACTAAAAAAACGTGGTAAAACGGTCAACCAAGTAGAGGAAGTAGGAAAACTAGACAAAGTACTTTAGACATTAATAAAAACTCAAAACCATTAGATTGGAAAGCACAATATTGGATACATAGGGGTTTTAACATTCAAGGGGTTATTTCCGGGTACGGGGTTTCTGGGGTCATCTGGCCCAGAATTACTTTTTGTTTCATGCAAAGGTAAGGTTTGACCTTGAAAGGTCATTCGGGGTTCAAGGGGTCATTTCCGAGTGAAGGGGGGCTTTTCGGTCATCGGGACCATCAGAACTCTTTGTTTCATGCAAAGGTAGTGTTTAACCTTGAAAGGTCATTTGGGTGTCAAGAGGTCTTTTCCGAGTGAAGGGGGGCTTTAGACTCATCTGGAGCATTATAACTTTTTGTTCATATGTTCAGCATATGCTTAACTCAATTTTCAACTAATTTTTAATTTTTAAACCAAGCTATTTAGTTCCTTTAATGTTAAAGCATTTTCAAAATCTTTGTATTCGATAATTTGCTACGTTTTATATATTGCGCTTTTATTTTTTTACGCTGTTGGTTATCTATGATTATGGGCAACTACGCTTATGGTCACGACGCATGTGGTCACTACGCTTTTGATTCTGCGCATTTGTGACACCGCAAGTGGCTAATTGCATCCGTTCGTTTCCCATTTTTTGTTACTAGTGAAAACCCAGAAAAATAAATTTTTCGGTTTTTTGGTGGTGTCATTTAATAATCTGAAAATTTGAGAGACCCCTGAATACGACTCGTCATTTCAAAGTTAGATTGAATTTAGCTAAATAAGTAGTTATTTATTAGTACTAAATATTAGTATTTAGTCGTAGTAGCTAGTCAGCAGTAAGTGTCTCTTTAAACACGTATGCGTCTTTAGTTATGAAGATTCCATGTAATAGGACCTAAAAAAAGGAGCTAAATTAAAGGGTCTAAAATAAAGGGCCTAAAAAATAGGGCCTAACACGTAAAAGGACCTAAAGTAAAAAGGGCCTAAAATAAAGGGCCTAAAGTAAAAGGACCTAAAATCTTTAAAATCATTGAAAATCACTAATTATTAACACTAATCATAATTAATGACAATTAAACCTAAACTTTTAGTGAACAAAAAAATATAAAATAAACCCAAAGTTTATATTAATAAATGCTTATGTAAACATAAACCAAATCAATATCTAACCCAATATTAGTTAGTAATGAATTAGAAAATACACAATTTTCTCTTTAAATATAATAAATAACTCGAAATAATGCATTAATATTTTTATACAAAAAGCATAAATATTTATTTATACTTAAATTGTAATAAACTCTTATTTAATTACGATTAGCGTAATACGATTTTTTTTAATGATTTTATAGATTTTAGGTCCTTTTCCTTTAGGCCATTTATTTTAGGCCCATTTTTGCTTTAGGTCCTTTTACTTCATACGCCCTACTTTTTAGGCCCTTTATTTTAGCTCCTTTTTTTTAGGTCCTATTACTTGCTTCCGTTATAAAAGCCATGTGCTTTTTACTGTTTCGCATGTACGGACATCATTCAATATGATGATTACTATGACCACCGAGGCCGAACACCGTTTTTTGCATACCGGCCCAAGCCCACCATCCACGACCGCAACTTTCCATGCTTCACTTACCACTACCATACCACCACTTGTTTTACTGTGCTACTCCCGGCAGCTACCAAAGCTACGCCGTGGGCTTGATATCAGTTTTGACCCCTAGAATAGTGTCCCGCAAAAAGATTTTTAAAATGTCATTCCGTTTTAGAGTTATGGTGTGCAACCGGACAGACAGACGGACAGCCGGACAGGGCGTTCCCGTAAAGCAGCTAATCTGCTACTTTCCGTTTCAAGCTAAACTATTAAAACACAAGAAAACTGATTTTTTTTTGGGTCGTTTACGTGGTCATAGAATCAAGGAAGGGCAAAGGTCGCCAGGGTCATTGGGAACTTTTGGAATTATAAAAATCGAAAATAGAAATATCCCAAAAAATTAGGTTTTTGGATTTTTGGAGTCACTTAGGGGCTGAAATTAGGGGACGGGTCAGACTCCTATAGCCCAACTTTGAACTTGATCTCAGTCTTGACTCCTATAACTTTCTCCAGGATTACAAAAAAAGCCAATCCGTTTGAGAGTTGTGGCGGGCAGACTGACAAAGCTTTTCTACAAAATTGCTAATCCGCCTTTTAAGTTTTTTTTTAAGTAGATGTATTTTAATGCTTGGATTTGTAGTTGAAGTAACAGTTGTATACCCCAACCGACAGCCCGGCTTGTTTGGCTTTAATGAGATGCGTTAAATAGGGTCAGTACGTTTTATTAGTCTTTACTCGTCAACTTTACTCCACTTTATGTTTAGGATAGTATTCAAAAGGAAACACCTTCATGCGACCATAGTCCTTATTGTAGAAGAACAGGATTGGCAGTCCGGATATGCCTTTGGCCTTGTGAACATCTTCTGTAAGGTCCTGATATCCATTATCTAGGTAAACAACTGGTATAACCTCGAGCAGGTGGTTGAAGAGCCTCACATTGTCGTACACAACGTCGAGGACAAGTGCCATGGGATAACCCGTGCGGGTGAGGTTAGGGCTGTTGACCAACTGTCTGTGCCAGACGAGGGATAGGATGATGTCGACAGGGTAGGCCAGGAAGGGGTGGACGGACAAGTCACCTTTCTGGTCCACATTACTCGGACCGTTTATACAAAGGACAACAACGTTCGTTTTGAGCTTTCTGCGTTTTAAAATTACATAGGACATGATTCGCATCTGAGCCCTCTTGATAGCCAATAGCAGCTGAGTAAGTTCGGTGGCCACTTCGGTCTCCCTCTCCACAACATCAACAATTGTCTTTATGTTCGAGTTAACACTATCACAAATAAAATTAAGTCAATACAGTAAAAATATATCGTGCGTTTTAAGAAAAGTGCAATATGCAGGTGACAATGTTCGGCCAATCGGCACCATCGCTAATTCTTATATTGCGTCCTCATATTAGATCACGTTATTACTAATTGTAGTACACATGTGCAAATTAAAAATTTCGAGATTCATCAGAGTTCGCATGGGCTTAACATGAGGAAAACTCCGTTTCTAAGAAAGGGATGCAGCTATAATTACTCCCAAATTGTTAGGTAAACAACTAAAATTAAAAAATAAAATGAAAGGGTAAAGTAAATATCTTTAAACCTAGAAAATAAAAAAAAACTCATTTGAAAAGATTTGAACAGGGGAGCCTCAGTTTGCATTAAATCAAATAAAAAATGGGCTCTTAACAACGTGTGTAGCCTTGAAGTTTTGGCTTGTATACGGTCACAAGGTTCTCTGTTATGAACAAGATCATTCCTAGACATTTCACTTACTGTAATTCTAACTAGCCGTAGTTTTCGCTACGCGAAAACATTATACGGCTAGGGTGATTCAATACACATCACATATATCGTTCCTTGCAAAAGTTGGCCTTGACCTCGAAATGTTAGTTTGAGGTCAAGGGGTCATTTTAGGGGCGTTTGGGGCCATAGAGACTTTTTACTTTTTTCAATATAGCGGCAATATCGACTGCATGCGCATGCGCATGGTAGAAAACCCATTTTATTAATTAAATGTACACTGGCGCTAACCTAAATCGACCTAACC
>JAQFYP010003342.1:0-11046 GCA_034694865.1 Bilobella braunerae | reverse complement strand
TCGAGGGCATAGCTATTCCGGACACGGCGAGGCCCATCTTTACCCCAAATCATCAAGAGGTAACTAATTAACTTTGACTTAAAATCATAGTTAACTTTTAACTTCAAGTTAACTTTATTTAACTTCCAGCTAACTTTTATCTTCAAGTTAACATAATTTAACTTCCAGTAAACTTTTAACTTCAATTTAGCTTTATTTAACTTCCAGCTAACTTTTATCTTCAGGTTAACTTTATTTAACTTCCAGTTAATTTTTTTACTTCAAGTTAACTTTATTTAACTTCCAGTTAACTTTTATTTTCGTTAAATTTATAATATAATAGTGGTGCCAATTTGTTCTTTATGTAATCAAATAGTAATAATTTGACGAAAAGCAAAGCAATTTTCTGATACTTGTAATTTTTTATGCTTGCAAATTATTGTGTTCCAATTTCCCGTTTTTTCAATTTGTAATAAATTTTTTTCCAAAATTCCTAACTTTTTTTTTAATTTCAGGTGATTCGAGTTGTGATTAATAACGAACACCCTTTTGCGCATCCCTGGCATTTACACGGTAAATACTTAACTAAAATTACAATTAAGGCAAAACTGACTAATTTCAATAAAATAATTAATTTGCCTAGGTCACTCCTTTTGGGTTCTGGGGGCGGGGGCACCGGGGGCGGGTCATTTTGTGGCGTCACGTGACAGTGGGTTGCTGACAACGCGCGGCGTCCGCCGTGACACGACCTTCACCAACGCACACTCATGGGCCGTCATCTCCTACGTCACGGACAACCCCGGCGTCTGGTTCTTTCACTGCCACATTAACTGGGTAACCTTTCGTTAACCTTCAATTTAGTTAACTTATTAAAAATGATTAAGTTAATTACAGTAATAATTAAAGTTTTGACTAGTTATGATTAACTCTTCCTTTAATTTAACTCGCAGCACTTGGAAGCAGGCCTGGGAATGACCTTCATTGAATCCGGAAGCATTGCACGCCAAATCTACAAAGTGCCTCCTCTCCAATCAACACAAACCTGTGCCAGAGTCGGAGTCACACTATAATTAATTTTAATTAAGCAATTAATAAGCCAACAGTAATTAATTACATTTTTAAGCTATTTACTCTCACTTAGTTTTTTAATACGCGTCACTTGAAAAGAGAAATAAAAGAAAAATGCAGCAAAAAAAAGATGCTAACATTCTATGAGAATTGACTGAAATTTTATCCGAGTTATCTTAAGTAATTTCTGGTAGTTTTATGGCGTTTAACACGTCACAGCGTAGGCTAACGGTTCAGGAATGTTGCCATAAACTCGGGTATCCCAGGTTCGAAACACTGAACCCGAGAATTTTTTTTTACAATCAATATCTGAATACCATCTTCCGAAAGGTTCAAAGCCAATTAACAATAATTAACTTTCGGAAATGCAGTTTTACATGTATTTATTGGTTTCCTTGTATTGTGAACTTGGCTAAAGCTTCTAACTAGCTTAAACGATTCCCAATTAGTTAATTGTGATTAACCAATTCACAACAATTATGTCTTCGAAACTGAGTTTTATATGCAATTGGTGATCAATTGTGCTTTTATTTAAAAAAAAATTGAAAATCGGTTTGAGCAATTTAAAGGTGAGTTGTATTCTAAATGTAAATCAAAAAAATTAAACTAATGTATGAGCAATACACTTCGAAATTGAAAATTCAGGACTAGATACTTCAAGAGGATTACTTGAATGGTACTCCCGTGCATGTCACCATTTGTATTGTGCATGTCCCAATGTTTATTGTGCATGTCCCAATTTCTATTGTGCTTGTCACAATGTTTATTGTGCATATCCCAATTTATATTGTGTATGTCACAATTTTTATTGTGCTCAGCCCCATTTTTCATTGTGAATGTCACAATGTTTATTGTGCATGTCTCAATTTTTATTGTACATGTCACAGTGTTTATTGTGCATATCCAAATTTCTATTGTGAATATCCCAATTTATATCGTGTCATGTCACAATGCTTATTGTGCATGTCACAATTTTTATTGTGCATATCCCAATTTCTATTGTGCATGTCACAATATTTATTGCGCATGTCCCAATTTTTATTGTGCATGTCACAATTTTTATTGTGCATATTCCAATTTCTATTGTGCAAGTCACAATGTTTATTGTGCATGTCCCAATTTTTACTGTGCATGTCACAATGTTTATTGTGCATGTCCCAAATATTTTATTGTGCATTTCACAATTTTTATTGTGCATGTCACAATGTTTATTCTGGATGTCCCAATTTTTATTATGCATGTCACAATTTTTATTGTGCATATAATGTTTGAACTTGCTCCACAACAAACATACTTTTATAATGCATTTGCTAAGCTAAATTTTAAGACAAAGGCTTTGTCATGTGCTCAAGAATACGATAAGCACGTTATCGTGATACCTTATCTTGTGTCTCTATCTGCAAATCGGGCTGCTTCATACTCAATACCTAACATTTATTTTTATTGCACATATCATCAACATAAGGTCTGTCATTGTGTAGACATTGAAAAAGGTAGTAGTTTGTTGTCAATCCAACTGTCGTAAAACATCAAATTAATAAAAGTCGGTCGTACCGGCTAATTAATTTATACTGATAGCAAGCTTATTGTGTTTGAAGTTTTCGTCGGATCCACGCGCATTTTTGAACAAATGGGAACAAGCGTTTCATATTTAATAAATTTTCATACAAAAAATAAGAGCTAGAAAACAATAATAAATGACTTTACTCAATTTTTTTCCCTCGGTTCTTTTTCAAATAAGCGAGTACAAAGAACCTTCCAAAAAGAAGGGCATAGCTTAAGTACATTATAAACGCGCGATATACATCTTTGCTTGCAGTTGCGCAGGGTATCTCGTGCTGCTTCATATGTAGTACATACAGATTTATTCCAATTCCAAGTACCATCTGCATCAGTTGGAGCATCGTAATTGACATTGAAAACATTTTTGGCACCTTTATCTGTGCTGCCTGTTAGCAAAGTTAATTTAGTTTGCATTAATTAGATTAGACATTATTTTAGTTAAGTCAATTACCTTTGCTGCGTAGTAAGCGTACATTAATGCATGAATTCCCAAGTTAATTGTACCAAAACAATGTCCAGTAGAAGATCCAGTACTTGAGGACATCCAGACGTAACATAGCACCGTAATGTGATGGTAGTAGTGCAGGAAACTCAGTTTCCGCTTTCGAAGTAAAATGAACAGTGTATCTCCTAGCTCGACGATTTTGCTGAAGCCGAAAACCATTCCCCAAAATATGGTTGCACCATTCCAGGATTCTCTAATGTTACAGAAGATAACAGGGTATATATTCAAAATTCGCGCTAAATACAAGTTCAAAATTACCATTTACCAATAAAAAACGGTGGCTTAACTTTTAAAAATTGTAACATTTGACAGCTCTAACACCGCTTGTCAAATTACCGTCATCGTATTAATACAAAGGCGCTATTGGTATTGGTAAATCACATTCTGCAAAAACAATGCTGCAAAAGCAGTTACTGCTGTTAGTTTTGCGATTGTAAAGGAAACAACAGGAATGAAGCACGCAAGCCAAAGCTAAAACAAGTAGAAAGTTTGTTAAATTTTGACATTTTGCGTTCAAGCATTGGGGTTAAAGCTTCTTCTTGTCTGTTACAAAAACTTAATTTACAAATAAACAGGCCCGCAAACAAAACAAAGTCTGTGGAGATAGTTCGGTAACAGAACTAGGACTAGAACCCAAAAATTTCTTGTCAAAATATTTTAAAGCATATATCTCCTGACACTTGTGTTATTGTTGTTGAAAATTTGAGACAACATATATAAGTTAAGTTATACTAGAAGTGCTGCGCCGCTTCGCGGCGCTTGCTGGTTGGCATCATTCCGCAGTAACAATAGTCCATCAGTCGCTATAAATACCATTCTGAAATCTCACTATCTGTTCTCCCTTTGCAACTAATAAAAAAAGTAAATTGCATACCTTTGTGCCTGCCTTACTCTGTCTCTTGCAAATGACTCGTGGGACAAATGACAACCACAGAAAAATGCATTGAAAAAGTTCCTTCTAAATTATAGTGGGATTATTATTGGAAGAAAAACATAATTTTAAGTGTGAAGGGAGCATCTAGTGTAGTGTAATCGAAAATATCTCAGTTTGTGTCTTAAAAAATGTTTAACTTTCTCTCATTTAAGGGTCATGGGGTCATTTCCGGGTAAAAGGGAGATCTGGGTCATCGGGAACATTATATCTTTTTGTTTCATGCAAAAATTAGGTTTGACCTTAAAAGGTCATTTTGAAGTCAAAAGGTCATTTCCGGGTCAAGGGTGGGATCTGGGGTCATTTAAAACATCTGAACTTTCTCGTTTTGTGCAAAAGTAGAATTTGACCTTGAAAGGTCATTTTGAGTTCAAGAGGTCATTTTTGCGTGAAGGGGGGCTCTGGGGTCATCCGGACCATCATAACTTTTCGTTTCATGCAAAAGTAGGGTTTGACCTTGAAAAATCATTTTGAAGTCAAAGTGTCATTCTTGGGTCAAGGGGGCCTTGGGGTCATTGGAACCATTATAACTTTTTGTTTAATACAAAAGTAGGATTAAAAAAGAACCCTTTTGCAGGTTGAAAGACCTTTTTTTAAAGAACCCTTTTTCAGGTAGTGAACACACCGGTTCTGTTCGCTTATGTATATGATTACTAGATAATACTAAGTTGTATTATGATCAGAAGTGGCATTCCAGGGCTTATTTTTGAAAACCCTGAAAGTCTGACATTAGATTATACAAATGAAACACTAACTTTTAAAAATTAGCTGCTTTTGCTGCTAGTTTCAAATTCAGAAATTCTAAATTGATTTGCACCTCCATTTCCAATTCTATCTCAAAACTTTCTTCACTCCTCTAAAATTCAGAAAAAGGAAGGAGGAAAGATATCATTAAAAAAATCTATAAATCTATAAATAAACAGATTACATCCTAGTTTTCTGTTCAGCAGACTTAATTTTGAATATTGTGAAGCGAAATTATGTTTTCAAATCATTATTTCACATGGTTAATAAATTACTCCAGTTACAGAATTAAAAAAAAATTCAAATAAACTTTCAAAAAGTTACTGTAAAAGAAAACCCTCAACATCTACTTATGTTTAGTGCCTCAGTTCCAAGAAATGAAGAAGGTATTCAGAAACAAATTGTGTACTCTGCATCAAGGGATCTCAATTCAGTAGAGTACAATAAAATGGAGGCTGTGTTTTTCAAAGATGAAATGTTTGAGTCGGCAGCAGGAAATTTTGTAAGTTTTTTTAACATAATTTGAAATTTACTATGTAGCAAAATAGGGTCGTCCTACGACAGGTAAAATTGAGCATCAGTATTAATTAGTATTTATTCATTTAAAAATGCAAATTTTACAAATAGTTTAAAACTTTAATTGATGAATTCTAAACCTAGGTTGTGTACAAGTGCTTATCGAAAGGGGAAAAAGTGTTTCACGGTTGGCACCGAGTGGTAAAGTACAGTAATTCAAGGTTTGAAAACACGTTTTATACTATATCATTTATAATAAATATAAATTATATTATAAATAAGTTTATTTACATAGTATAACTATGTCAACATTTATTGGAGTGCATTTGTTGCAGTACGTATTGCATGCAGTACTTAGCCAGAAGTAGGAGCTTGAAAAATCCCCCAGATTACCCAACAGAAGCTCACTATGGAATTGGAAAGCTAAGATTTCAGCTTGATAAATTGGGGAGAAAGCATGACGGCTCAATTGATATACATATAGATGTAAAGTGTAATTGCGAAATTATTTCTCAAAGCAACAATTTTTTTTTATCATAGTAAAAACAAAGTATTATAACTTTTCGTTTAGGTTAGACTTTTGACTCTTTAAAACCCTAACCTAAAACTCAAATGCTTGTATTAGTATATCTTGTATTTAGCCTACGGAAGACCCGGATCGATATTACTTTCCAGAAGCTAATACGCAGCTACTCACAATTTTCAATACCGCAGAAAATGTAACAGAGTGGAGAGTCGCTGTTGTGCTGAAAAACCTTTCGCAGGATACATTGGAGTAAGTTTTGTTTTAAAAAAAAAATGTATAATAATTTAAATATATTCACGTAAGCCCGGCGAAAAAAAAACACAGCTGTTCAGTAGAAAATTTAGCCTTTGTTTATTTCGCAATTTTTTTTAGATGTACATTACCACACCATGGGCCGCCTCGACTTTTTGAAGAAAGAAAAGGAATAAAATATATTTCAAAGCCCCGCCAACTCAAATTTCAAATTTCATTTCAAAGTTTTGCTGATGGAAGAGATGCTATCGAGTTGGTACGTCCTAGATACTCAGGTCTACGTATCACATTCAAAATCAAAACATCTTTGCCTCCTGAAACGTTGCATGAAAGTCCCAAAAATCATATTGCAAAACCACTAGATAGCAAAAACTTACCAAGTATCGACATTGAGGACTTGCATCCAATTGAAATTGGTAAAATAAAACTATCAGCAAAACGCCCACTTGTGACTCAACCGCTAACAAACAATAGCTGCACACTTACTAGATGTGATGATTTTTGCAATATCGTTGGCAAACCGATGCCGCTACTAAGCTACGATCCTAATTCAGCGTAAGTCTGAAATTGTATAAACTATTAACTAACCATAACAAATTAGTTTACATGTACTACTTCAAATAATTCGTTATTTTGAAAAAATACGTTTTTAACATCTGTGATGCTTTCTCATAAACATTTCAATTAAAAATCTTAATTTTGGTAATAATTCTATGACAGATAGTTTAGTTAAAAAAATTTGTTGTTAATAATACATTGCCGGTAAAAATTCAGAACCAAATTTTTTTTTGCAACACAGTATTATAATAGAACTGAAGTAATATACAGGTTCCCTTCAGGTTTACTTGAACCGAGTTCCACTGTATTTACAAAAGTTGACGTTGCGGACAACTTAATTTCAAGATATATCCGTTGTGATACTCTGAATTCTTAGTAATGCACAAAACTATATACTAATATACTTCTATAACTATATGTAATTTACAGGCCCCCTTTTCTTGAGCTACAGCAAAAGTTATCCGATTCTGCAGATATATATCGACTTGAATGCAAAGATACTGCTTACGTTGCTTTCATTCAGTGGAAGACTGGCATAGTATACGAAGAGGGTCCTCCTTACTTGGTTTATCTTACAGAAGACGCAATTTTCTTCTAATATGTCATTTACATATATTATATATTAAATTATTATTATTATATCATATTATATTATTACCCTATAAATTTTTTTTTGCCTTATTTTTGGTGTCAAATAATCTAATCAAATTGAATTAGGTGTCTTATGTTTCCTGTCATAATTTACCATCGCTTGTGTGCTTTGTGTACGGCTATGCAAACAGGTTCAATGAATGTTTTTTGGTTGTTGGCGACAATACAGATTTGGAAATAGTTACATACATAAAAAAGATAATACCTCACTGCAGAAACTAATAAAAAATGCTGTATTTCATTATACATGTTCTTGAATATTGTTGTACAATTTACTGTTCATTAGATTTCTAATTAGACCAATTTAATTGCATGGCGTTTACTTATAAACTCAAGAAGGGTCCGCTTCAAGTTCAACTTTCGGAAAATGATTTAAATACATAAACATTTGTCAAAATTATACAAAATATATTTTTGCTACGCTTTTAACAAGTTGGTGTGCCAAAGGGGTACTCTGGTAATTTTATATTTCTCCTATACCCCTTCTACATTATCTTTGATATGAGAATGTTGTGTTAAAGAGTAGTTAGTAATCTTGAAAAGAGTAGTTAATTTTAGTATGTCTAATTTCCGCTTATGTGACACTTCCAATCAATTGCCTAATTAATTTCCAAAACAATTGTCCTAATAAAATAGCAATACGAGTACAATTTGTTGGCAGGGTTGGCCAAGTGGTTAAGAGCCTCAGTCTCTCATCACTAGTGAGCATGAGTACGGGGGTTCAAATCTCGCGATCAGCCACAAAAAAGTCTTTGCTGTTGGCTTTGTTCTTAATAAATTACCTTGCCTCTGACCTTGTCTATGCCCGTATCTCCGTGAACTTTACACATACACAGACAGAGGATATAGAATTTAGCTAAAAGTTTTTGTCAGAATTGAGAAGACTACCCACATTTGCATGGAGTCAACTGCGGTTTGTGACCGATACGCGCAGGCAGCGGGTAGGGTGAAGTTAGGCTATAACAAAAATTGACAAATATTAAGTAGTTTCATTATTTGACATTTAAATATACTGGAAAGAAAGCTATTCCAGAATTGCAATTTGCTTCCTTGAAACTTATTCGTTTACCTCATTTACTGTCACACAAAACTTGTATATTGCACGACGATATTTCATTTTCTATACTACACGAATTTGTTTTATCTATAAAATATTTCCTTTCGGTTCTAGATTTTATCTTAAACCGTGCTGGTCGGATACTAACCAAAAGTGAAAGTACAAAACTAAGATAAAATATCTGGTGTAATTGTACGGGTCGTGATTAAGGGGAAAATAGGTAAGCTTAAAATAGATCTTCCTGTTTCGATAAAAACTTAGTATTCCAAAACAAGCAAGCTCGTATTTGAAATCAAAACAAGGAAGTAGGTTCAATGCAAAAGTATCTTCTCCAGGAAATGCTTGTGCTATTCTCCAGCTATACAAACTGTAGTGATTGGAATTCTACCAAGCATATTTTCCTATTTGTGCTTTAAAAAAGTTATTAGGGTTATTTATCATACACTTGCTTCCTTATAAAAGGACAGTAGTAACCGTAGATGCCTGTAATATGACAAGAGTATTAATTGAAGGCACGGCCACTTAAATTTTAGTGTATTTTAGGTAATACTTTTAGTTTTTTAGTTCTAGAGTATTCTCAATGGCAATTGCCTTTTGTTCTTTTATTGCACGCAGAGCTTTTTCGATTACACAAAAAATGTAGTTGATTACAGATTACTGGATTACATTTTAAAAAGAGTAATCAATTACGACCGTCGATTACGATTACACATTGTAGTAATCGGTTTCGAAAATTTGTAAACTGTAGTTGTAATCGTATTCTTAAAAACTTTCGATTACTTTTAACAATTACTTTTTGAACATGAAAAGAGCATACAAAGAAAGTGGTTTGTTCGGAAGCTTATTATGCATCTGGCTAATCAATAGTTTTATACTGACAAATGCAAACAAAAATAATTATCTTTTATTAAAGTTAAACAGAAGGTCCTCATAAGTGCCTTTTCCGAAAGTTTGTCGCACTTTTGTGGTCATATTTGTGTAATTGTTGTACGAACTTGTTCGATATTGAATTCGATTACAATTACGATTAATGGGCAAAAATTCTTGTAATCGATTATTCTGTCAATTACGATTACTGTCTAGGTTTGATTACGGATTAAGGATTAGTAATCTGTAATCGTAATCCAGTGTAATCGTGTAATCGAAACACTGTAATCGAAAATGCTCTGATTGCACGAAACTTTAATAATTAAATTCATCGAATTAATTGATAATCGTAAATTACACTACCACTATTCATCGGACTAAAACATAGAAAAAAAAATTCAATCTTAAAATATTTCTTGCTGAATTTTCTTTTTGAAAATGGCTAAAATCTATCGCCTCGTAGCACTTGCGGCAATTTTAAGCGCAACGCTTGCCAATGTACTTGTGCACAAACTGCTACACGAGTTCTCCAATTGTCGAGTAAACTTACTTGAGGGAAACTTCGACTTATTCTCTGAGACTTTATGGAATTGCAAAGAAGTTGTGCCGGTAACGCGCCTCACGCTAGCATATGTTTCAAGGGGAATGAAGCCTTTTAACGAAAGTAGGTACACTGTGCGCCGCAATTGTGAACTCCTCTTGGCGTCTCATGAGGCCAAAGCCGAAACCATTCAGATTGTGCAAACCAACTACCAATGGCTGATTGGGTGTCCGTCTAGTCACGTGACGTTAATTCCAACTGCATCACCCACCTGCTACGGCATCAACACCTACTACGTTATTCTGCAGAAACTACTTCAGCCTTACTGGAGAGGTTAGCACAATGCTAGAGGGCAGGGTAGTTCAACTCTTTATTTCTTAAATTTGGTTTTTTATTGTAGATTTTGCATGCGTGCATGCGCACTGCAAATGGAAATTAGCTCAACCGCACTAGCACTGTATGCACTAGCACTGTATGCACTAGCACGGTATGCACTAGCATTGTATGCACTAGCGTTAATCAATTGCTATCTATTCCATTGCACGGTTTTGCAAATTTAAAGAATTAGTATATATAAAACGCAAATGGCGGTGGTTGGCATGTCGTCTAGGCATCTACTTCTCCAACTTTTTTCCGATTCTTTACAACATGACGCTTTGTAGCCTAATGGTGAGAATGTTGGTCTAAACTTGACCACCACGGGTTCGAGTCCAGTCACTTCCAACTTTTTTGACTCAAAATTGACTCAAGATCATTCAAATGATTAAGTCAGTTTCTTAAGTTCAGCATTATAGTTCTGGATTTCAAACTACATAATTCTAATGAACAATTACATGACAAAATGTAACTTTTGAAGATTGCGTCGTGAATGTAAATGGAAGTTTATAAGTACGCTGAAGCTAACAATGTCCTCCAGATTGTTAAAATAATTCCTGATTAGTTAATAATGATTAATAAACCGTTGCAAACGCACGAAACGTAAGTAACGTATCAAACAAACTCTACAAATAAGAACCCGAAAACGCCGATGTTTGGGGGTCATCACACTTAAGGGGAAATGGTCAAGAGTCACATGGGTCATTCAAGAGCATCATAACTTTTCGTTTCATGCGAAACTAGTAAAAAACCAAACAATCCGATTTTTCGGTTGTTTGGGTCCCTTCGGGGGTAATTAGGAGGTCATAGAACTGAGGGAGAGGGGTAAGGGGTCACGTGCGTCATCAAGAACATGATAACTTTTCGTTTCACGCAAAATTGAGAAAAAACCGAAAAATCCGATTTTTCGGTT
>JAQFYP010003341.1:0-11046 GCA_034694865.1 Bilobella braunerae | reverse complement strand
GGGAATGGATTCAATTACATCATTGCGGAGATCTACAGCATTTCTTTGCCTTTGCATCCTTTGTTGCAACCAAATTTGGACTTGCTATTAAGTACAACGTCATTAACAAAGTTTACTTCACGAGTTCAACAGATATTCCACTCAAAACAATTGCACATTCTGTTGTCGCCTGTGATGGACTCCAAAAAGAATTGGGGCTTCATTACTACGCAGGTCCCTTTCAAAGTTCGGTTTGGATAGTAGCTATCTGCTTCCTTGGAGGCGCAGCGATTGTACATGACCTAGTGCTTTGGAAACTAAATATCTACTCTGCCCTACTTGCTTTGGTTTCTCATTTGCTTAATCAATCCTTCAACATATCTGAGAAATTCAAAAAAATGGTAATATTTCGTGCAGGATTTGGACCATTTATACTTATGGCAGTTGTTCTAACGAACGCATATAACGGCTTCGTTACAACTAACTTGATAAAACCGTACGATATGGTTGGAATTGATTCAGTTCAAGAAATTTTGGCGCAAAATTTTAAAATTTACTTTGAACCAGTTAAACTTTCTGCACAAATTTACTTCAACTGCCGCAATACGACTCCAGATGGTTGCGGCAAAGAAGTTTTGATTCACTCATTGATAAATAACAATTATGGGATTACCTTTATTGCCATGGGGCTGTTTAATGTCGTAAGAAAAGTGAAGATAATCGAAATGTTAGACGCTGTCAATAGCGATGCCCAACGACTAACTGATGCAGAAATTTTTGAAAATCACGCCACAAAGTCCGACAAATCACTTCTACGCCTCCTAAAACTCTTACATCCACCTCCGTGTCATGCACATAATAATATTCAAAAGGCTGTTTTATCTGAAATACTCAAGTGCGAGAACAGCGCCCACGTTCTACTGAAAACCGATAGTGATAACTTGTTGTCGATTGGATAGTACATACTCCAAAATTTACAAGTTGCCGGGCAAGGAAATTGAAGAAATTATTCCAAGCAATTTAATTGGGTTCAATATTTATCACATTCAGTCGTTCAAATACATATTCCAGAAGCCAATTCTCTCATTCGTGGAATTTGGTGTTTATGAATTTATTCATGCAATACACTTGCTTAATGACACCCGCAAAACTTATAGGGAATTACTTGCGGTCAATGCTCCGCAAGCTGTAAAACGACTGAGCCTAGAAACGAAAGCAGGAATAGTTTTCTTGGTGTACTTGCTAACTATTCCACTTGCACTGCTTTGCATTTCTTCGGAAATTTTTTATTCTAAGTGGTGGCATTCAAAAAATAAAGTTATGCAAATCCTTCGGCTGACGAACAAAAATTGGAAAATAGTCATAGCTAACGGGTACTCGACTCGGAATGCATTGGAAAAAGAATAGGCTAAATTTTTGCGTCGTGAAGATATGTTATCCTTGAAATGGAGCTGTGGAGATATGAACGTACATATTATTTTGTATTCTGGAAAAGGAGATTGATTTTAACGTTTTCCATGAAAGAGTTATTTTGAGTAAAATAATTTGATTAAAAAGTTGACGTTGTACTTTTACGTATACCACCATAGGTACACCACGGCTGAAATACCACCGCTGATGTCAGATGCGCTGTTGCATAAAAACCCACCAAATTCAAGACCTTTTCCAAGAGATCATTTACATCAATTTTATTTTGTGAGAACATTTAAAATTTAAATTCTAAATTTTAACTTAAATATGACATTTGAGATAATTCCGATGATCATTGTTGCTACTTTTACACCCAAAACTCTGTTTTTCTTTCAAATAATTATCATAATTTTCTAAAGTCTTGTACAATGTTTCTACCTCCGCTACTTGATCGAACGTTTTACCATGGTTATATTTATTCAAGTATCAAATATAAAGTGCAATTTTCAAATGCAAAGTCCCTCTTTTGCTCCCCAATTTGAGTTTTGCGAAGGATTTAAGCCAAAGAGGATATCCACCTCTATCGACGTTGAAGTACAATTCAGTATTTTGTGACAGCCCGCCCCTACCCTTCTCTTGTCATGCACTCCTCCAATTTTATTTGAAGAGTGTGAGGATTAGACAGTGATCTCCAACGCCTAGGTCTCAAATGAATAACGAGGCAAACGGAGGCTAAAAGGGCCCATAAGGCTGGGTTTATTGACCCACTTGACCTTAACCTAAATGCCCTCTAGGGCTAACCTAACCTTATGGCCTAAGGGCCTAACAAGTCTCTGCCCTTAAGGGCTAATGCCAAAGCTAGGGAGCATGACGACGATGATAGCGAAGAAGGGGACAGGTGGCTGCCTATCTAGAACTTGAACTTCCCAGGTCACGACCAATCACTGGACATAGCCAATCCCAAAATGGCTATCGCCAATCATAGGCGCAAGGGTAGCTGACCTTTGACCTCGAGAGTGACGGCGCTGAAGGGCTTCTGGTGGATGGATAAGATTTACTAGATTTACTTTCCTCGTCCCAAAGCACGAGGGCTTAAGCGTGAGGCACACCGCGCGATAGGTTTCGCGGCATTGCATGCCGCGTCTTGGCCCTTATTGGCTTTTACCTAAACATATGTGTGAGGTGATACCTCACAAGAGTATTAAAGAAATAAGCTGATGTAAAAAAAAATTTTTTTAGCTGATTAAAACTAACTTTACAATACAATTTTCCGTTTTCCATCTATCATCATTAACTTATTAAATGTACCCTCAATCCTCCAACCCAACCCTAGTTAACATAATGTATTATCCTTTACACATTTCTCGTTAATCTTGTTCCTCCACTCAAACTAGTTTAATGGCACTTCCGCACTCAAGGGCAACATACCAATGATTCCAACAATATGATTGCCACACTGCTCCATGTTTAGATTAGGTTTAGCATAGGATTTTCAATTGATTAAATGGATTGATTAAATAATAACGCCTCTAACTATTGCTTAAACACAATATAAGTATTACAAAGCAAAATTTAGTAAAAAGCACATAAATCTAACAAAAAGACAATCATAAAATGCGAATGAAGCACCTGATAGAACCTTCTTTGCATCTGAAGCTTTATCGATTTTCTCGTTGCATCACATGAAGCCTTTTACTTCACTTGAGCTTCAGGAACTTCCGTTGTTAAAATTTGCCACAATGAAATCTCAATGTCCTTAAACACCAAATTCTTGAAAAATACTTCAAATTCAAATGCGAGGTTCTACTTTTTGCATCAGCATTTTTTTCAAAGTACGTTAGGTTTGCCAGAAGTCAGTGTTGTTATCTAAATGCCGAGCCAGCGGCCAACAATAGGGCAAGCTTCAAAATTAGATGCTTTCCTCAGAAATGTTTTCGAACTTAAAACTTAATTCCTTCTAGAACGAAAAGTGATTTTGTTTTTTCGTTAAGTTTGTTGTTAGTAACCAAAATCATTGCTAAAACTTTTCACTGACGTCTACACAAGGGCCATAATAGAGGTCGATGATTTTTCTAGAGCTATTACCATTACTCAAGGTCATATTTGGAATACGCACGTTTGACCAAGTTACTCCACGTACAAATGTTCGGTATTTTAGGGTATTTATTGCTAGGTTTCCTGAAAAATTTCTTCGAAACTAAAAACTTCAACTTAATGCCATCTAGAACGAATAGTGATTGCGTTTTTCGGTACTTTGGTTGTTAGTAACCAGAATTATAGCTCAAACTTTTCATTGACTAACACACAAGAGCCATACCAGATGGTCGATGATTTTTCTAGCCCCATCCTGTACGCCGTTGAGGAGTTTACTTATGTACTTTACGCCTCTCGTTTCCTTGGCATCGGTCACCCCTCTTAAGAAAAAATCTTGCTAATCTTTGATGATGTTTGGATAACATTCAAATTTTTGAAGTGATACAAAGTGTCGGCAATGAAAATTTTACTTGCCAACTGCACGAATACTTGAAAATATCAAAATTGATTACTTGTCATTCCATAGCTTCAGTACCAGAGACAAGTGTGTGCTGTGGCCTGTACGCCATTGAGGAGTGTTGAGTATGTACTTTAGGCCTCACGATTAATTTGCATCGGTCATTTTTCACTTCTTAGAAGAAAAAAAAATCATAGATGATGTTTGAATAATATTGAATTTCAAACTAATACATACTGTCAGCAATGGGAAATTAGGAATTCATTTTGTTTTTAATCTCTAGCTCCCCCTAATTAATTTAATACGCATTTATGTGTGCTTGTTTGGTTTTAAAGTCCAATTGTGTTTCTGAAATGCAGTTGTAGTTATAAAACGCTATCTCTAAGCACTGCCGTATTCACGCACAAATTATGCAACTTTTGTAAAGAAGATGTTTGACCCAGAAGGTTTAGGGGCCAGAGCGTCTGTCTTTTTCCAGTAGCCAGCCTGTGAACGGAGGTTTAAATACCCTGATTAGCCATAAAAGTACTTTACTATTTGTTTTGCCCTTATGCAATTACCTTGCCTCTGGCCATGTGTATACCTGTATCTCCGTCATTTCGCATACACCGACACAGGATATTCTCCAATAGTCTCGAGGAAATCCTAAAGACAGGCCTCATTTCCCTAGATTCACCCGCGGTAATCTGGCTGAATATACCAATTCACCTCACGTGAGGTAGGTTTCCTCACTTTGTAGACTAACCCTGTAAAATAGCGGAATGTTACGCATGGTCTGTTGATGCTGCTTGATGAAACACCTATATTAACCTTTCTTTTCCTACCATCTCCCGACCATTCCTTACATGCTGAACATCTACTCTGTGGGAATGTGAAATAACGTCCCTTTTCCATTTTATTTCCTTTATTGGTGAATGTGAATTGTTCTCGACTACTAGAAAACTCTTGAAACACTTAAGCCTACCTTCTTAAAACTTTTACCTTCGACTAACAATTTCAAGATGAATTTTAAAGTCGTCTCAATGTTGTTCTAGCAATTAACTCAGACGCAATTTCTGTTGTATAATTCCTCACAAGCAATAAAGAAAACTTATAGGACCTTGCAAGGCTTTATACGATCTTTCATGAAAAAATAACAATTAGGTAAAGAATTGCAAACTCAATCGTAGAAACATAATGATTGATAATAACAGTTTGGAAATTCACTTGAGCTAAGTTTGTAGACTATTGGTAAAATATATTTCAGTAGCTTAAAACCAAGTCTTAGGTTCAGTTATTTGAAAGATAAAACAAAATAATTTTGTCATATGTAAGCAGAATACTTTGTGAGGGTATGACCTCATGATTAGTTAACTACAATTAGTTAATGGCTCTAAGGCTTTAGACGCCTTTCACTCTCCCAATCACAACCCCTCGGTGCGCCTCACGCTTTACCCTCGTGCTTGGGCACGAGGAATGAAAGGAGTATCTCGGCCTCTCGCCTCATTCTCCTCGGAAGGTCGCCAACCGCCAAAGAAGACGGAAAGCTCTCGTCCATGGAGCAGGACTCGCCGCAGTACCCAACCTTCTCCATCCCGGAGGATGCCCAAAGGTCAAGTGTTCCCTTCACCTTTAAGTCCCCTAAGCCTGGAGAGGCTTATACCAGGAGTGGCACCGGCGCCAGGATTGGTGCAGAACCATGAGTGGTTTTTCCCTTAAAGGCTCCCCCATTTCGCTGTCCAAACCTTACAACTTGACTAAAGTCAAAATTATATATATATAAACACGCTATTATTTAAAGCCGTACTTAATTAGGTATTGAAAATATCGTTAAACAAAAGCATTTAGGTTAAGAATGTGCTGAGAGATGAGCATCTCTCTCCTTGTGCTCTTTCAATTGTATTCTTAGATTAGATGCCCTTCTAATTGGTTCTTCGATATTGAATAAATCAAACTGTTAAGTCAGTGCAGAAAAAGCCTCTGAGTTGAACTTGCAACTTTTATTTGAACATTAGGTAAGTGGCCGGAAATGAGATTTCCCATGTAATTTATTTATAGGTAGAGTTGAAGAATTTTTTTTTATAAAACATCTCAGGAATACCTTTGCACGTGGGATTATTCCCTTTTCTTTCTCAGTGTCAAACGAGAAGTCGAGGAGGTAGGACCTCCAAAAAGATCTCCAACTAACTAATTCTTAAGCTAGTTAAGTTCTAAACGAGCGCGTATTGTCTCGTGCGTAACTATACTAATGCTACGTCGCTAAAGAACTTTATGTAGATATATGTGTTCGAATATACTGAGTACTCTACGTCACTATATATTTTGCAAAACTAGAATTATAAGTAGTTCAAATAAACCTAATAAGATCCAAATTATTAATTAAGATCCATAGCAAGTCCAAGTGACGTCTATAACTCTAGATCTAAATTTTAAAACAGAATCCACGGCGGTGATTACATCAAACATTAGAAGTATTCCCGCAACTACGAGCCCTCCTAAAAGTACCCCGAACCCAACTACCACACTTTGTTTAAGTGAGAGGGCTTTCAGTATCGTACAATTATGGCAAAGGGCCCATCTATCCCTCAATTTTTGAGTTTCCTTAATCAAACCTTTCAAGTATCGATGAATTCCTCCTGCTGTTAAGTACAGCGATATACGGTAAACATGGTAGGCACTTGGGCCATAAAAACTATGTCCAAAAGTGTTAGTTAACTCCTGACTACCAGTCATATAAGGCGTCCCATGTCCTCTATTCCTTGCATATTCACCAAATAATGCAATTTGATCTTCACTGTATACAATACCCGTTCTATAGCACCCGCTCGTACCATTCAACATTATACGAAATTTATTTGTTTTCGCGGCTTGTTGCTCGAAAACTATTAAAATGGCTTCAGTGTAAAAACTAGTTTTTTGCAACGGCAACATTCCGTTCCATGTCACGTCCACGTAGTTACGTTCAACCTTATATTCTTCAAAACTCAGTTCTTTTGTAACATTGCACCGGAATATATTTTCGACCATACGTATTCTTCCTTCATCGAGTCTAAGTAGAGATGTATTGCTTGAACAAAACAGTCTATGCATATTACCATAAGTAATAAAATGAACTTGCACTCTTTTGTTATAATTCGACTTAATATGATTCATCATAAGTAGAAGGGACTTGAAATCTACATAAAATGTAAAATATTGTGTTTCATTGAATAAGTGGTAGATACGTGAAGAAGGGTTGGGTGCAATTAGGTCCGTTGACATGAGGCCTCTGTACGCATTTGTAAGAACTAGGCCAACATAGAGCCATGTAACGGACACAAGGTTCAAATATATTAGAAACTTACAAGGCGACCCAACTACTCTTCTCTGAATATCATTAGCCGCCTGTTCTATTAACATCACCAGGCTATATATTGTATTGGTAACGTATATGATTACATATTCCAAAATACGGTGTGCGAAGGATATATTCCCATGCTGGAGAGGAATGTTACCAAATATTAGGAACGCAAGGGGAAGAACAATGACGGAAAATATACCAATGTAGTTCCAGGCCATAGGTTGGAAGGGTGTATAAAACATTCGTAGAGACATATATCTCCCGACTCCGTCACAAGTGGCAAATCTGGACTTATATTCATCAATAAGTATCACGTAAGTGGATATATGGTATATCAGTACAGTAGGGTTATAGGGCATATCTAGTATTCCCCTTTTACTGCTACAATTTCCGGAATTATAATTACGAAAGGATTCGCCATACAACGTAAGTAAGAAAGCAGTAGTCTCGAATGTATCAATACTATGTGACTTTGCCGCGTCGTTGCCAACTCCAACTACAGTATTCCATCTGGCGCGCACGTACTCTCGTTTATTTTGTGACAACATGCACCAATCATCATTGTAGAGTATTTTGCGTAGTCTCAGCTTGTCAACGGTTTGTCTGATGCCCTTCGGTGTAGGATGCCAGGTACCTTGAATTAATGTAAACTCCTTATAGTGACAGTGTACGTCGAATTTTTGGAGTAGAGCAACGCTTCCAATATGTTTTGAAGAGGCATTTAGCGTTACCACAATAAATGCTATTTGGGAGATAACACTCTTTAAGGGCCCTTTGACACTGCATGAAGTTTTTTGATGTAAGGGCGTTTGTAGGATAGTGATAACATAGTAGTAATATGTTGAACCAAGAACCAAACTACGAATATGCTTACTGTTATCAAGGAATGGATGGCCGTTTCCATGAACTACAAGATGATACATTTCGTAGTATGAAGGGCGAATGATAGGAAGGAGTTCGGGATAGAGAAGAAAGATGGCAACGCAGGACAAATATTTTGTGAAGTTAAAGTGATATACATCATGAGCGTGTACGGGAACGGTATGAATTAGAATCGGCAGTTGAGGAAAATTGGTCTCAATACTTGGTAGAGCCTGAACGGTGGAATAATTCCTGACTTCAATAATGAGTATTGTAATTTTGCATTCAGGGTGTTCGTAGATGAGTGTTGCCAATTGTGAAGTAAGTAGGTCGTTCTGATGAGTAGGTGTAAATGGTCCCCAAAGCAACATTACTAACATTATTCTAAACATTTTAAGCACTAGGGGGTAGCGAGTGTCCATAAATAGATATAATGGAAATTGGATTATGTACCTACGATAGTGCATACAAAGACATATTTACCCGTACTTGTGGAATTTATTAACCAAAATCAATTGTTGTGTATACTAGAAATGATATTTCTGTTAATGAAGTCCGAAATTCATAGATAGAAATTTATGTTGTGCACATCTTAACGTGCTTAATTTATGCCTAGTAATAAGCTAAAGTTGGTCTCGTAAAGTACTACACTTAAAAAATTCATGAAAAGGCCTTAACTTATATTAAGCCGTATTTCTTTATATTCATAATTTATTCATTATAATCAGAGTGATGATGGAGCTCCGGACTTTTGTTGCGGAGTATTCCCCACCCCAAATTTCCACTCCTCCTCTACCTTCCCTCTCCACAAAATAAATAAAATACAATTTTCCTACGAATTATCTTCTAAAATTAAGAACTAGGATTACCAAAAACTTCTTCAAAATTAAAAAAAAAACATTGCCTTTTACTCGAACTCAAACCGGTACTTTGAAACTTTTCCTACTCTCTTCGAACTCAACCCGGTATTTTGATCTGAAACCGGTACATTGAAACTTTTCTTACTTTCTCCAAACTCAAACCGGTATTTTGATCTCAAACCGGTACTGCAAAACTTTTCTTACTTTCCCAAACTCAAACCGGTATTTCGATCTCAAACCGGTACTGTGAAACTTAAAGTACCAGTTTGAGTTTGAAATACTGGTTTGAGATCGAAGAAAGTTAGAAAATGTTCAAAATACAAGTTCAGATTCGAAGACAGTGAAAAAAGTTTCAAAGTACCGGTTTGAGTTCGTAATACCGGTTCAAGTTTGAAGAAAGTGAAAAAAGTTAAGTACCGGTTTGAGTTCAAAATACCGGTTCAAGTTCGTAGAAAGTGAAATAAGTTTCAAAGTACCGGTTTGAGTTGAAAATACCGGTTTGAGATTGAAGAAAGTAAGAAAAGTTTCAAAGTACCGGTTTGAGATCGAAATACCGGTTTGAGTTCGAAGAAAGTAAGAAAACTTTCAAAGTACCGGTTTGAGATCGGAATACCGGTTTGAATTCGAAAAACGTTGGAAAAGTTTCAAAGTACCGGTTTGAGTTTGAGTGAAAGGCAATATGTTCTTTCTTTTTTTTCAAAATTTTCAGAAACCGTATTTCTGAATTTTAGAACATAATTCGTAGGAAAATTGTATTTTATTTATTTTGTGGAGAGGGAGGGTAGAGGGGAATTGGAAATTCGGGGTGAGGAGGACTCCGCAACAAAAGTCCGGAGCTCAATCATCACTCTTATTATATTCCATATGTGAATTTGAGAATATCATGCTCAGATTTCATCTACTATAAATAATTACAATAAGGAAATTCTGTTACCTTGCTAAATATTTGGCTTGCTTATGATATGTGCATGTAATGAGTGTATAACAGGTGATGCTTTAGGGAGATTAAAATCACATATTAGTAAATTTTGGATTTTTATTGCTGTACTTTTAAATTTGCAAATGAGGGATTGCTGTGCGTGTATTACAAAGGTCTCAAACCGTGTTCTCAATCATTCGAAATATAAATTGCACTTCAGCACCCTAAAAACTTAATTTTTCGACCAGACCCATTAAATAGGTGCTTGAAATTGGTTTCTTGGTAGAAATTGAAGTTATCACAAATTAAATATAAGGAACCATAATACATTGCCGGCTTTTGGAATCCACATAAAAGCCTTAACACGCACTAGTTTGGCTCTTACTAAAAAAAAGTTCAAAAGCTTCAAGCAGCGTTAGCTACTTTATGGTTTTGTTTTATCTGTCCGTCCGTCTGCATAATTAACGTGAATATCTCAGGAACTACGCAACAAATTTCCAATCTGTTTTCTAATATTAGTCCCACTGAGATCCGGCTAACTTAGTTTGAGTTTGACCTATAGTGACCCCTTCGGGTGTCAAAGGTCAAGGTCAAAGATTTCATTGTATGACTATTTGAAAAATTGACCTAACGTATCATTTGGAACAACATTTGTATGAGATACTTTTCCAAGTGACCCCCTGTTGACCGTCAACCTGTCCCCTTGACCTCAAAATGACCTTTTAAGATGAAACCCTACTTTTGCATTGAAACAACAAGTTATGATGATTTCGGTGACCCCGGAGCATCCCATCACCTGAAAATGACCCCTTGACCTCAAAATGACATAGTGCAATCTTATATTTGCAAAAGAAACAAATAAATGAAATATAATAAAAGGATATGAAACATAGTCTAGCCAATGCATTGCCTGGATAATGTTACATACTTGTTTATATCACTGCAATAATGGCATTCATTGTAATAATAGCTACTACGTTTTTGATTTTGAATAGATAATTTGGTGGCATGTGATCCATCTTGTCAGGGTTCTTTCAATTAATTTTATATCATACTATTTTCTCACTTCTTACACTATTCACAATTCCAATGTCAATTATCGGAGTTCGATTTCATCTCTCGTAGAGATCACATCTCTTGTAACGGAGTGTTAAATTGTGAAGACAATTGAACCAGTCTCTTGTAAAAGAACTAAGTAAGTTCTCTT
>JAQFYP010003340.1:0-11047 GCA_034694865.1 Bilobella braunerae | reverse complement strand
GCAAGGTTCGCCGGCTTCTTGAAGTAACTAACCGGGTTCCAATTTAATTAATTGCAAATTAAAATTTTTAATTTCAAGTTGGCCATGAAGTTGGGGGTTTTTGAGGTCGCTGAAACTAAATATGACCTCAAATTTACTTAATTATGAACCCAATTAGCTAACCATGATTAAAAACCGGTTACAGTTAACTTTTTAATTTCAAACTTCACATAAAGTTGGGGTTTTTCGAGGTCGCTGAAGCTAAATATGACCTCAAATTTACTCAATTATGAACCAAATTAGCTAACCATGATTAAAAACAGATTACAATTAACTTTTTAATTTCAAGTATCACGAAATTGGGGGTTTTCGAGCTCGCTGAAGCTTGATGTTATCTCAAAATCATTTAATGATGATTCCAATTAGCCAAAATTGTTAATCCAATTGTTAGCAACCAATTAAAATTAACTAAGTTTATAATTAAGCAAATTTAAGGTGAAATTTAGCATTTAGAAAAAGTTTAGTTATTGTTTGAATTTTAATTTTGGTTAACTCTTAATTTTACTTCGATTTTAGCAAATTTTATATTTAGGTAAAATTTCAAATTCCAAAGCCGTCTGTATTTGAAATAAAAATCTTTGTTTAGCTTTCAGAGCATTTACTTCTTAAAATTTTGAAATTTAGGCAGGAGGAAAAATCGCGATCAAATAAAAAAAAATTCAAAATTTAATTCCTGAGATATAGGCATGAAAATGGAAAATGTGGTTTTGACAAAGGAATGTAGAATTAAAATATTCAGACGAATTAAGAAATAGAAATAGAGCGGGAGTGTATAGAAATTTGTGAACTATCCGAGTGAGAACTACTAAAAGTAAAAAAAAATGGCATTTTAATTGTAATTAGCTTGTGATTGTAGTTAAATTTAAATTAATTTTGCTCTGAGGTAAAAATTTAAAACACCATTGCAGAAATCTTGACAATGGCAGATTTGGGAAACAATCACAAATAATACTAAAACTTTAATACTTTAATACTTAAATTGCTGTTTGCTTAATTTACTGCGCAACGTCTTACATTTACAAAACTCTTTTAATTAATTGAGCATTTTCAACTGTTTCGGTGCAAATAATTGAGTTTTTTGATACACAAATGTGCTAGATTAGATGCAGCTTTCTCAAAAAAAAACCCAAAGCCCAAAATTGTAAAAAATCACTGTTTTGAAAAACTTCAATTTGACAGAGAAATTTTTATACAAATCATCTCTAAAGAGGTTGAAATTATTGTGTATGCATGTCACATATACCAACTTAGGGCTCACCAGGAATACGTACCTTGTTAGTAGTTTTATTCCAAGGAGTTTTGGTCTCCGCCACATGTATTCTACGAGAATTTGAAGATACTGATAATTTCGAATTTTTTTTAAGATGCTGAGGATTTTGATTTTTTTAAGGATTTGATTGGAAAAAGTAGTCGCGGTTTCGCTGAATTCTGTTCAAGGAATCGTTTTTAAAATTGCGCAAATTAGAAATTAATCTGAAATTTTTTTTATTAAAAATTAGAAATGGAGAGTAGCAGGTTTCTGTGCTTCTGTATTATCCAGGTGCGGATTACTGTGAAACATTGTAATTAGTGCTTAAATTTTAATTGTTATTTAAGTTTTAATTGTGATTAACTTTTAATTGTAATAACTTCTTAATTTTATGGAAAATTTTTCTTCTTTTTTTTGCCAAATTTGCAATGCAAAATGGGAAAATTGCTGATTTAAAACACTGATTTGGATTGCATTTGTTGGAAAGCAATCAATAAAGTAGACGTGGCTACGGAGCGCGAAGCTCCGATTGGTGCCATCGCTGAAAATAGAAATGGCACCTTCAGTGCAGCGACGCAGACAATGAGAAACCCCATTAACCTTGACGAAAATCTCCAGACATAGATTTTGCATCAAATCTAGTTATCTGCATCAGTTAGTCCTTTTTAATTGGCTAATTCAGTTTAATTAAAGTTTACTAATTGATATTTAACTAATTATTTTAAATATTTTCATTTTTAAATTTTCTACACATTAGCTCTGTTTAGCTCTGTTCCGAGAGGTGCTCAGCGTTTTTCATCGCTGGCGCTTAATATTTCTGCTCGGTTCTTTTTAGAATAAGATTTTTTATTTTTTTTTAAAAATTTAGAATGTGGTTTTGAATATTTTATTTGAATAAAATAATAATAATTTCTGAATTATCCCGATGAGGATTACTAAAAGCCAAAATATTTTAATCGTGATTAACTATTAATTGTTAGTTTAGCTACCTCGTAGTCGTTGAAATTTTAAGAATCCTCTGCTCAATACGACATTTTTTTTTATAAAAGTTCTGTCTAAAAAATTCTGATTGCAAAATTCTCGCTTCAGATCGCGTTTTAGTCGCGAGCAGCTAAAGCTAGCGAGAGCAACATCTTCGGTTAATATTTAGTTTACAATTTTTTTTAAATTGACTTTTGTTTTTTAAAAAAAAACTTGTATTGACGACGTTTTCTATTCCTAATTGAGCAGCATTTGCGTTTAATGAGCAAAATGAAATTTTCATTGAAGCAGTAGCCGATACTTTTTACCACAAAGTACTTAAAAAAAAGAATTTGTTGTGTTTGTCAAAAATTTACTTGCATGGTGAGAATTGTTGGAAATAGAAACTGAAGTTTTAGCGACTTATAATGAAATTAACGCCATTCACCTGAACGAAAATCTGCAGTAGGGGGTTTTGTTTTAGAATATGTAGTTTTATTTGCAGCTTTAGTTTTTGATTTTAGCTTTTTTTGGTTTAAGGTTGGCTGGTTTATTTAATGAAAGGCGGATTTCGTTTAGAAATTGCTAATTAACTAATTAATTAAATTAACCAAGCGGAATGTATTAAGATGAAGCAACCCACGTGCTCTGTGTCGTTGTTACCAAAAAACATCCCCATCAGTATCGCTGACATGTATAAATGAGCGAATTGTGAAATCGCTGGAATTGGTCTGGGACACACTTTTCAATTTGAACAGTTCGAGATGAAGAGTCGCTTTTAAAATTTCAAGCGTCAATACAACTTTTCAAATTCTTTTTGACGCTGCAAAGGCTGCGTCTTTTATTGCCGTTGAACTCTGATTGAGCGACCTTGCAGGAAACTTGGAATGCGGGGAATGGAAAGTTGGTTTAAAAAACGAAAAATTAGCAATCGGAAGCTTCGTTCCTGCTGCAATAATTGCCTTGACATATAGTGACTGGACTTTTTGACCCGAGGCCTTGACATATAGTGACTGGACTTTTTTACCCGAGTACGTGACAGGGTGGACCTTTTTGAACTGGACCCTTTTGAACCTTGGAATGTGGCCATGGAATATTTATGATCAAAGACACCTCTGCAGCAAATCAGCGATTTACAATCAGCGTCAATTTGTTCTGATCTCGCAATAGCTGTTATACGCATGCACTCCACTTCCAGAGTATTTTTGTTCCGAGCTAATCACTGCGGATCGCTGGTTTTGTTCTAGTCCAACTAAATGATATTCCGGAATAATAAATCTTTGAAGATTAAAAAAAACATTGGAAGAATTAGGTTCTACTCATTAGAAAAAATTGTTCAAATACCTTGTTCCCATTTTTTTAAGAAAAAAATCACCAATTTCTAATCACATTTTTGCCGCTTCAAATATTTTCATTCAAATTTAACGTATCAAGTAAATACAGATCGTCAGATTCAATAACTTCAGTCATTTAAAAAATAACAATTAAGTGCGATTAATATTTAAATATGATTTAACTAACAGTATATATTATACGTGACTTGAACTTGTCAACCTGCAAATGGATCAATTATGCGCCGCTGTTATTAAGCTGACAATTTCGCAAAAATACAATTTTTGAAATTCTATGTACTGCTGCAACACTTCTTCCGAGAGGCGCGAAGTGTTTTTGAATCGCTGACGCAGAAGACGCAGACTTGGCTGTCATCAGCGATCCGCAGAGCACGCTCTGGAAATCGCTGGAAATTTGCTGCTGGCTCACCGTTTTGGATTTTGGGCCAAATACAGCTTCAGTGCAGGATGAGCTCAACCTAATCTTTAATTTCCTGGGAGAAAGTAACGGAACGGCGCTATAATCAATCGCTGCTGACAGTTTCTCTTCAGTTTTGTTTAGAACAAGATTTTCAAAAAATTCTGAAAAGCTGAAAATTTGACGTTGAATGAAAAATATGCGGAATTCAAAATTTCAAAAGTGACAGAATGACGAAAGAATTAACTTTTAGTTGTGGGTAACTTTCAATTTAAAACGTTTTTATTTAAGGTAAATTTTACTTTTAGAAAATTAAAATCAAAATCTGTTTCCGCAACTGCGAAGTTTTGGCAATTGCCGATTCGAAAATCAATCAAATTTTAAGTTCAACGCCGCCTGGAATTCTGCAATTTTTTTCCTGCTCAAAAATAAATTGACTCATTCAGCTTGAATTTTGATTTGATCTAAACTCACGAATTAAAATTCGTGTCCGAGAATCTGTAATTGCCATAATTGGAAATTTATCTAATTGCCAACTATTTAAATATTTTAATTTACTAAATATTATTTGATTATTATTTAATTTTTTTAATTTCTTAATTAAAGGCGGTAATTTTGGTGTTGTAGCCTTCGAATGAATCTCAATGGTTCTAGTTGGGCGTTCCGTCGAAAATTCTCTTTTTGTGTAAATTGTTTGCTTACTGCTTACAGCAACTGTGTTCACTCGATCCGAGAGTTGCCGCAGCGTTCTTACGACGCTAACTGGAATCAAAATGACGCTTATGTTATTTTTAGAATAGAATTTTAGAAAATTTGAAGCATTAGAAAAATGTGTTTGTGAATTTTAAAGAAAAATAAGAATTCCAAAAAGTTAAATAAGTGACAGTTGGACAAAGTTTCTGAATTTCACGACGAGGATTATTGAAGTAAAAAAGTATTTTGGTTTGAATTTTTGGTTAAAAGGATTTTGATTGTGATCAACTTTTAATCTTAGTTCAATTTTAGCAACGTTAACTTTTACGTAAAATTTGTATCCGCAATGGCCAAATCTTGACAATTGCAGATTTGCAAAACAATCAAATGTTTGTTTAAATGTCATCTGTAGGCTTTTTGCACGAGATTTAAAATACTTTTTTAGGTTTTCCCTTGCCCAGTCAAGGATTCCCTTTATCGTAAAAATGTGAATATTTGGATTTATTTTTGAAATTGACAAACATTGACAAACACTGATTTAATATAGATCAAACAGTCAAAGGCTACTGGATTCTACTGGACGAGATAAATTTTGCCACACCGGAAATGCTTCAGTGTTTGTCTAGAATTTTGGAAGAGGAAGCTGACATCCATTTGTGGGAAAAGGGAGATATGGCTTCAATTGTTCGAAATTCAAATTTCTACCTTTTTCCACCATGAATCCGTCGATAGAATTCGCCAGGAAGGATTTGCCCCTTTGTCTCAGAAATTGGTAACGCTGAATCGCTGAAAAAACGCTAACGTGTGTAGCAAATAATGATGTAGAAAGCCCTGCAATGCTTTTAATGTCAAACAAAAACAGAGTGGAATTTGGCATAGTAACTTGAAATTTGCCGCAGAAATTAATTTAGAAGCCTCTACAAATTCTGTAAAATAATAATGTACGAAATTTTTATTTGTGGCATTGAAGTGAAACTTGCACCAGAAATAGGAAGACTTCTACAAATGCAGAGAAAGTTAAAAACTTCAACCGTAGATGAACCGGAATTTTTAAAAACAAATCTGTTAAAAACATGTGACTTAGAAAATAAATCAGGTTCTAAAAATATTTCCGATTTCTAAAAAAAATCTGGTTTAAAACATGAATTTTTAAAATTTGTGAGAGACCTTATGTTAGATCAAAGAAACGAGTTTTGAAAGCCTAAACTAAGAATGAGTTCCAGAGATTTTCTAAAAAATGAAACTTTCTTAGCGGAAGATCTGTACTGTACTTTTTTTTGAAGTTTTTTTAAAGTTATTAAGTTCTTTTCATTTTTTAATCTGTGTTAGTAAACTGTAAATTTTCAGACACGTTTTTGGAAGAGTTTGATCCAAAATAAATTGCTGTCATGTCCAGCGTCTGGAAAGCACGTGTAAGTAGAGGGATACTGAATGCTGCAGGAAAATTTCGAACCGAAGAACCCGAGAAGATAATTATGCTAATTTCTAATTTAATTATTTAACTAAATCTGTAACTTCCAGATATAATTGGTAATACAAAAGCAGTAAAACTAAATGAGTTTCCCAAGGGAATTACTTAATTATTATACTTAAGTGCCATTCAATAGTTAACTAGTCATACGCGTAGGCTATTGTTTCGACACTCAAGATCATAGTTGGAAAGCGAGACTAAAATTACAGGAAGAGCAGATCATTTTTCGATAGTTTTTTAACAGTGTACAATTATGAACAGTGCCAAGAAATTACTTTAATTGTGATTACGTTTTAATTTTGTTTGATTTTTAATTATAATTAAGTTACAATTGTTTAATTTTAGGCAAAATCGGTATCCACAATGGCAAAATATTGGTAATTGTATATTCGGGAAATAATCGAGTTTTGATTTCAACGCCGTCTGGAATTTTGTTGTTAATTCACATGGTAAAATTGCACACCCTCTGGTTACGAGCAACTCTTTCGTGTTTTTGAATTTCGAGTTTTGAAATATAATTTTCGAAATTTCGGAATTTGAAAATAATTAAATTGGAAAACAATTTCAGATTGTTTCAGAACATAAATGTAAGCGGTGTCGAAGGGTTTGCTGACGTCCATTTCTCAATCGCTGAATTTTCGAATTCGCAAAAATTCGCTTTTGAAAATTCGTCTGTTCCGTAAGTTGCTGATACAGGTTCGACGTCTAAATCGCTCTCTTTTTTTTTAAGAAAAGTAATGAATTTCTCACAATATTTGATATTACTAACTTGAAAATTAAAAAGAATATTGAAACTTTAAGAAATTTCTAAATTTAATTACTTTTCTTTATTTGACTTTAATTTAAATCTCTTCATTCCAAGTTACCGTTTAGTAATTAAAATATCAAGTTCCAATTGCTTAGCTGGATTTGAGAAGCAATCACAAATCAAGGCAGGTAAACTGCAACGCTTCCGTAATTGTTTAAAATGCAAATATTAGGTCTCCCTGAAATCTGGTTTTCTACTGTGCTGAAACGCTGCGGCTGGAAACCAAACTTATGCATATTCCTTCCAGGTCACGGATATCTTTGTGAACGTGAGGTAAATGCGCTTGAGCTTTGGGCTTCAGTTTCAAAATTTTGAAATTAAAAAAAATCAAAAATTTGAAAATTATAGCATAAGACAAAATCGCTGAAGCTAATCGCTGGCACTGGAAGAGAGGAGTGTCGAAACAATTCCTACATTTTGAAATCAGCATTTGAGTGGAATCGGTGATCAAGATGGTATCACTTTTAGAAAAAGACAATAAACAAGCTGAGAACAAAAACTTGGTAAATATTTAAATTATAATTTTTCAAAATTCAAACTTTCAAAATCTAAATATATAAACCAGTTGGATGCCACGCCGTTGAAGATTTCCTTGCAATGCAGGCTGTAAAATTAAACTTTGTTCAGTTAAAGACTCTGCTAGGCGGGAAACTTTGTTTTTTAACATAAGCGTATTTCACATTTTAGGTCCTTGTTCCAAATTGCTTCCAACGTTGGGGGAAACAAATTTACAAGTACAGCGGTTCAACTCCAGATTTACATCCTGGAAAAAGTTCAGTGCCAAATTATGACAACAAAAATTCAGTTATGGTTAGGTTTTTCATTTGAAACTTGGGCTTGGCATTAGTAGCATCGAAAACTTGACTCCAACGATTCAGCGATTTGCAATCAGCGTAAACTTGTACTTCTACTCTCAAACTACATGACTCATGCGTCCACTTCACCTCCAGTCCCATTTCGCTCCCAGCCAATCGCTGCCGTACGCTGAATCAAGTCTAAATTATGTTCTGGATTCAAAGCTTTTTCAAGAATGAAATGAATTGACAGAATTCGGTCCTCAACATTAAAAAACAGGTTTCAAAACTGGCTTTTCCGGATTTTTAAAAAACTGTGGGATAGCAAAGCAATAGCATCTTTGTTTGGCCTCTTTAGGTATAAGAGGCACCGTGGTCTCGTGGTAACACGAGCAACCTTACCTTTTGCTTTGCGTGGATCGTAGCCCGGTCCCCCTTTTTTTCCTTTTCCCACAACCCATTAAAACCCTTGCTCCTTTTCCATTTCGGAAACATGAAGTAAATATGCCTTTGTAGTGGCAACGCTAGTTACCCTAACTTCCTCGCCAGATTCCACAAATGCCCTTGCTCTTCGGGTTATTGGAGCTCTAATGCTCATTATATTTTGCAAAGTACATCCCAGCATTTGATTTGGAATGGTTCCAGTGTTGTCTTTCAATTCATCCAAATCCAATTCATCCCTTCCACCAAGTTTACCCCTTGTCAATGCGCTTTCAACCTCCTCTCCATGTCCAAGATACACTACTTTCTCTCGTAAATACTCCGATTTTAGTGTCCAATTTGCTTCACAAGGTAAGGTTTTAGCTCGAGAAATAATTCGATACTTCATTCTCTCATTTCCAGTTTTCGCTGTTTGGTAGGCTTCCAAATGCTCCCGGCCACCAGCCGCTTCCACAATCTCAACTAAGTTGTTTAGCATGGTACTTACACTGCCTGTACGTGACTTACCTCCATGGCCAGTGATCCGCTCAAAAACGTCGGAGTCATAAAGTATTGTGTTCTTCAAACCGAGCAAAGATCCATTGGTCGGTATTACTGTACCAATATACTTGTAGCACAGTGCGCGGTGGACTGCGTGGTTTGCAGAGTCGTAGAAATATACTTTATACTGCCTGTCTAACGCAACATCGAGACTGTCAGCACCAACCATTTCAAATGGTTTTTATCAAATACTTCATAACAACACCTTTGTAGCCATTAGTCAACATGATAAAGAATAATAATGTTGAACCAAATACAATAATAAATGAATTTTGCTTGTTACGTTACTAACGTTACGTTAGTTACGTTTAAACGTTACTAACAATAGGAAAACTGAATCCGATAGTTTTTTATATTTACATAAGATGCATGTCATCATGCTTTTAGTGCAACCAATGTTGAAATTATGGCCGACCACGCATACTGTTGGAAAGGGATGAGATCGAGGAGTGCTGCCAAGTAACTGTTTTGGTTTCCGTAAGAATATACAATTCGGAACGGGTTGTCTTCGGTCATAAAGTACAAAGAGTCGGATCCTGATTTATCAAACAAACTCGATGTGACATAGCAACCAATTTTGACCATACATGGCTTTGCCTTTTTGCATCTAATGTAAGTAGTAACGTTTTTGAATTTACGAAATGGGAAAATAATCCATTTTTCTTTTGTGAGTGACCTGATGTGGTCTTTAGTGGACTGTCTAGTTTGGCTAGGCGTAAATGATTTTTCAGCTTAATTTCCAGTTTTCCGTTAGTTTTGCGGCGCTACTTCTGTTTGTATTTTTGAAGAATGAAAACCAATTTGCTTGGATGGATAATTAGGGGAACACTTGTTTTTAATTTTAAAAATTTCGGGCAAGTTCTTGAGTTGGTGAAGGATTGAACTTTCAAAAAATCTTTACTTTAGAAATGGTTTTAAAAGTAAAAAAAATTGCTACATTTACTTTGTGCCAAACTACCCTCCAACATTCTACTACTCTTGGCTTAACGCAACATCCTTACTCACCGTGCCACAAGGTGGATGCTGCAAGGGAAAAAATACCGTGCAGGTTCATATTATAAAACAGTTTTGCTTTTCAGCGACCAAAATTCACTTTGTATAAATGTTTTACTATAAGAAACGAAACTGAACGGTATATTTCCCTTGCAGCACCATCGACGCGCTAAGGTAAGTGAGTATCAGGCGTAAACAGACTGCCTAGAAGTAGAATGCAGGATTGCATTTTGGAACAAATTTTAAATTGTTCCCCCAATAACCAGTCAATTTTTTGCGGTTTCACATCCCCCTACTATTTTACCTATGGCACACACTTTTTCTTTCTTATTAATATAGTACTAAAAAGATAAACAATGATACACAAGCTAACTTACGTTTATTCATGTTCAGGCCTTCTTTCCACTAACATAATTTGTCTCCCCTTAAAGGCTTATACTCTGAACATTGTCCAGGCCAATGTGAGATTTGACTTGAACATTCCCTATCAGAAAGGGCAACGGCGACAACAATGCCGACGATTTTCTTGTCATTTTCGATTTTAATTTTAATGCCATATGGAATTTTGAAGTATTTTTTTTATTATTAACTTAAAGTTTAGTTAAGAAAGCGCCATGTGATCGATTTTTATTCATGGGAAATTAAAACTGGATAAATAATTGGAAATTTTTGATTTTATAATAATTAATATAATTGAAAGCGGTGTGGACGGCCATTTATCAATCGCAGAATCGGGTTCTACCTGCATACTTGCAAAAATAATCTAAATTTGAAATTGGTCCAAAAATGTATGAATAAAACTGACGTACTGAATTCAACTACGTCAATCTCTACACGAAATCAATGTAAAACTTGAATCAATTTCTACCCAGAATAATTTACTGAATGTATTGAGTTGAACTCAACTACGCAAATGTCTTTGCAAATATATTCTAAATTTTATTAACTTTGAATCAAATTCGGCTAAAAATAAAATAGTGTAACAAATGTAATGATTTAAACTACGTCGATCTCTACACGAAATCAATCTAAAACTTGAGTCAAGTTCTGTTCAACACAAATTAAGTTAGGCTAGGTTAGGTATGGCGCGTAGTGTCTACATACGCGTTATGTGAGGAAGGAGATGAGCTGAAATTATTTTTAAAATTGTGGAAATGGTATGCATTTTCAACGACATACTGTAGAAATATTGGTAAACAACAACATTTTCAGCAAATTTACTAAAGGTAATTAGCCCAACTCTTGTAGGCCAAGTGGTTAGAGCCTTGAGCTCTAGCCAATGGACGGGCACGGGTTCGAGTCCCGGTGTC
>JAQFYP010003339.1:0-11047 GCA_034694865.1 Bilobella braunerae | reverse complement strand
GGTGGACTTGGTGGGGCGGTTGGCCGCATTTCCGTTGCTCTGGGAAATCATCACTGGCTCTTGTGCTCCCGGAGCTGTAATCCGTTGCCTTGAATTCTATTGAACGTTCGAGGGCGTTTAATTTTAAAAATTAAAAAACTGGAATCTTGAATTAGGGAAGATTTTTTGATTTTTAGATTTCTAGACGATTATGAATCATGCTCGGGCGCTGGTTTCAGTAACGCTACGCATAATGAAGAATTCTGCATTATGATGCAAATTATGCTAATCTAATACTAATAATACGCATGCTCCTGCGATTCCACGTTGAATTGTTTGCGATTATGAGCCATCAAAACATCAGAAGTTGTCAGATTGTTACGATTCGCTCTGTATTTTCTTCGCAGTTGACAGAAGGTGCAGCTGGAGGAGTAACAGTGCTTTCAGACCTTGGAATCGGTGTCAAACCGGTACCGGGCAGTGGCATTTTTTGGTTCAATTTAAACGCTGACGAAAACCTCGATCCACGGTTATTCCACGGTGCGTGTCCACTGATTCTTGGAAACACAAAATGGGGTATGGCCTGGAAAGAAAACTTTCAAAAATTTCACAAGGTTTTCAAAAAGTTGCCTTTTTTTTAAGGGTGAATAAGATGAGCAAAAAAAAAATTCTACCAAATTTCAGTTTTCACTCCCCTTCATTAAAAAAAACTTTTTTTTTTAATTTTAGTTTATTCGAGCTGGACGACAATTTCCTCTTTGGAAATGCAACAATTTCCAGCCAATTTTCAAAAATTTACAGGGGAAATAATTTTTAAAAAATTTAAATTTTACTAAGGAAATATTGAAATTTTCATAATTTTCCTAGAAACTTTATAACTCGGCTAAGTAAACCGCCAATTAAAATAGTTAAATTAAAGTTAAATTAATAGTGATGCAGCTAAAGTTCAATTTCTCCGTAAACAGCCAGAGGAAGCCAAAATCGCTTTACGCTGTTGGTACGACACGAAAATCTACTCGAAGGTAAAACCTAAAACATCTTAGAACTTCAGTTTCACTTTTTTGTCACATCGTTTTATTTCAAACAAAATTCGCTAAATCTTTAATTCAAATGGTTTATTCGAACTGGACGACAATTTGTTCTTTGGAAATGCAACAGGGACCACAATTTCCAGCCAATGTTCAAAATTTTCCAAAGCAAATAATAATAAAAAAAAATATCAAATTTTACTAAGGAAATATTAGAATTTTCAAAATTTTCCTTAAAATTGAAGGGAATCTAGACTTAATCTGTACTTCTTATTTTATATAGTTTATATTTACTTGCAAGGATACTTCGTATAGAGTCGAAACGAGTCATTTGAATTGTTAAAAAAAACAGGAAAATTCAGTTTCAGCGAAATCTTTTAAAATTTTACAAAGTACCCAACTTTTTTTTTATATACTAAAATAAACATTAAAATTTTGAGAACTTTAGAAAGAATTAAAAACAAACCTTCAGAATTTTCAAGATTTCAGCAAAGCACACCCAAAAGCATTATTTTCCCAGCATGATTTACAAGGATACTTCGCATGGAGTCGGAACGAATCATTTGAATTGTTTCTTATACACGGGGAAATCGAGTTTCAGCCAAATTTTCATATTTTTACAAAGAAAATAATAACTTTTCTTCAAACTTCAGTAAAATAAAATAATATTTTCAAAATTTCACAACGAAATACAAAAAAACTTACAAAAGACTAAGCGATAGAAAGCCAATGTTATACCTTCATAACCAATTCTCACTACTTTATTCGCCAAGATACTTTGTATGGAGCCGAAACGAATCATTGGAATTGTTAAAACAAACATTTCTTTACGCATTTTACATTTAAACCTAATTTTGGAGAATCACTTATTTGTTACCCAACCCAATATTACATAACGCTTAATTTTTACTGGCTGACTCAACCAATCAGAGGAGCCCATTTAATTGACTAAACGTTAACGCCTAAGCTGGAAGCGTAATCGTATTAAGTACTGTCAAAATTAAGTGTCTGCAGTAGTATTTATTCAATTTTTTTTTTTATTTAATTCATTTTCATTACAATTAAATTTTATTACTTAGCGAGCTATTTAATTTGTGCTAAAATGTTGTCCTGAAGTTCATTAGAACTTTTTTTTAATCAAATGAAAATCCACGTCTACTCAACTTTCCTTTCAGAGGGTTTTCTACATTCTTGTGACAGTGATTCACTGGAAATTTTATAAAATGTTCAACATATGCTACGGAAGGGACTAAAACAAAAACGCTGGTTCTCTCGAAAGCTTTCGAGATTTACTGCAATTGATAAAAAAGCGAATGCGAATGCGCAGTATGCTCATACTACTCTACGTCGAATTGGTTGCGATTATGAGCCATAACAAAATCAGAATTTTTCAGATTGTTACGATTCACTCTGTATTTTCTCCGCAGTTGACAGAAGGTGCAGCTGGAGGAGTAACAGTGTTTTCAGAACTTGGAATCGGTGTCAAACCGGTACTGGGCAGCGGCCTCTTTTGGTTCAATTTTGACGCTGACAAAAAGTTCGATCCACGGTTATTCCATGGTGCGTGTTTGCGGATTCTTGGAAACACAAAATGGAGTATATATGTAACACGTTAACGGCCTTTCTCAGCCCGAGGAGAGTGATCCTCATGGAAAGAGAAGACTTGAAAAAAATGAAATATTTATTTTAAAGACTTAAATGAAATATTTAAATGCAAATAACTTGCACGTACTCCAATTTCGTATATTATCTTGAACATATTTAATTGTAAATAGTGTAGATACCACCCAGCGTTTAGTTGTGTAAATAGTAGTTGTAGAGGTAGGTTATTGTAGTTTTAGAACAATTAGAGTAGGGAACTAGAATTAGGTTTAGGTAAGGGAGGCGGTGACTTGTTGCTGGAAGATCCTGGAGAGCTTCCTGGAGAAGTTGCTGGAAGGAATCTGGGGAGCCAAGTGAAGTTCTGTTCTCCTCTTCCGGAGCGGAAATTCTAGTTACAGCCCTGGAGAGATTTCGCCGTGGAAGGTGTGCTGGAGAACAGTGGCGTCGGTGGCTTATGGCCACGGAATCGCCACATAAGAAATATAGGAAACTTAAAATTTTACACAATTTTCTAATAGCTTCCTATATTTTTTTTTCAGTGGGGAATATGGTGAGCAAAAAACCCTACCAAATTTTAGTTTTTACTTTTTTTTTAAATATCTCTTCATTTTTCAAAAAAAATAATATTAAGACTAAAACCATTTTCTTTTTTCGAATTTTCGTTTATTCGGGCTGGACGACAATTCCCTCTTTGGAAATGTAACATGCACCTCAATTTTCAGCCAATTTTCAAAAACTTACAAAAGGAAATAATCAAAATTTTACTAAGGAAATAATTTAATTTTCGAAATTTTACTAAACAAGAAAACAATAGTTTTCACAATTTTTATAAGAGACGAACCCAGTCTTCATCTGGCGTTCATGTTTTTGCAGTTTTCTTTGCAAGAATACTTCACATGGAGTCGAAACGGATAATTTGAATGATTTTTTAACTTTAAACTTTAAAAAAAATTACACGGTTTTCTAATAGTTTCCAATATTTTTCAGTGGTGTGATAAAAGTTTCAAAATTGTCACTATAGGAAAATAATACATTTTGGAAATTTTATGAAGAAAATAATACAATTTGTGAAATTTTACGAAGAGAATAACACAATTTTAAATAATTTTGATAAAAGAGGAACGACGACATCAACTGTTCATATTATTTTTGCTACTTTATTTGCACTGGGAACTTCGCATGGAGTCGAAACGAATCATTTAAAATGTTTTTTTTTTAACGGGGAAATCGAGTTTCAGTCAAATTTTCAGAATTTTACAAAGAAAAAAATAAATTTATTTTAGAAAAATCAGAAGCGCTTGAGGCGGGAGCAATTTAGAACAAATTTCAGTTATAAATACCGCATGTTTTTTTTTTTGCAAAACACTGATGCGCTGCACGAGGTTGTTGAAAGACCGCTTCAAAATATATTCACTTATGACCTCGACATTTGGCAAGTTAAAGTTGTAAAACGCTATTTACTAACTAATTATTTAATTAGTGATTTAATGTTAACTAACTTCAGAAGTTAGCTAATTGAGAACTAATTAAGTTCGAAGTGGAGTTATTTTAAAGGAGGATATCCGTTTCTAATGTCATCTATCTACTTATGCCAACTTTAGGTGGCTTCCACTGATCGCTTGCAAAATGATTCGACCGGCTACGGCTTGAACGCTCGTCAATATACGAAAATCGCTGAAATCGGTTCGGCAAGCGACAAGCATGTACTGGCAGTAAGTCGGGCTGAAATTGCGCTGAAATTAGCGGAAATTAATGTAATGATTCCCCGCGACAAAAAATAAAGCGACTAATTGGAAAGTACGAATCGCTTGAGCAGCGTTATCAGCGTTTCAAAAAAAAAGTAGAACTATTATTTTTGTGCTCTGGTGAGGAATTGCAAGTGAGTAAATGATGCTAATGTTTGGTTAAAGTTAAAATTTGGTTAGTTATAATTAGGCTAAGTAAACCGCCAATTAAAATAGTTAAATTAAAGTTAAATTAATAGTGATGCGGCTAAAGTTCACTTTGCCCGTAAATATCCCCTTTAAATTTAAATCTACTCGAAAGTAAATCCTAAAAATGCTAAAAAATCCTAGAACTTCCGTTTCACTTTTTTATAACATCGTTTTATTTAAAACAAAATTTTCTAAATTCTAAGTTAAATAGTTTATTCGAGCTGGACAACAAAATCCTCTTTGGAAATGCAACAGGGACCTCAATGTTCAGCCAATTTTGTAAATTTTACAAAGGAAATAATCAACATTTTCAAAATTTTACTGAATTTTCCAAATTCACTAAGAATATAATTGGCTTTCACAATTGCAATGCATGACGGAATCTGGACTCGACTCAACCTGTGCTTTTATTTTTTGTGCTTTATTTGCAAGAATACTTTGTATGGAGTCGAAACGAATCATTTGAATTATTATTTTAAAAAAAAACATTCTTTTGAATGCCGCATTTTGTGCATTTTATGCTTTCTTTTTAACCTAATTTTGAGAATCACTTATTTTCCTACCCATCCCAGCCCAGCACATTTTATAACGCTTAAATTTGACTGGTTGACTCAGAGCACGAATTACAAAGAAACGAATTACGAATTACAATTACAAAGTTACAAAAAAAAAAACCATTTCAGGATCCTAGCATGAAGCGAATTGACTGTACCTAACCACTACTATTTTTTCTGCATTATTTGTAAGGATACTTCGTATGGAGTCGAAACGAATCACTTGGATTATTATTTTTAACAAAATAGTTTTTTTTAAGTACCGCATTTTGTACATTTTACAAGTTTTTTTTTTAACTTAATTTTGAGAATCACTTATTTTGGTTCCCATCCCAATAAATTTTCATAACGCTTAAATTTGAATGGTTGACTCAGAGCACAAACGAACCAATCAACGGAGCCGAGTAAATTGACTGAACGTTAACGCCTAAGCTGGAAGCATAATTTTAGCTTTTCTGTGGAAGTGCTGGTGGGGCTCGTGCCGAAATCTGGCATTATTTGGCTGGAACCTTTCAATGCGGGACGGGGTGGGGCTAGGCTTAGGTTAAGCCCTCGTTCTATTCTAAATTGAGAACTACCCGAAAATTGGCGGCGGGGCAGGCGGATGTGATGACTTTGGTGGATTTGGTGGGACGGTGTGGCAGCGTTTCCGTTGCTCCGGAAAATCATCACTGGCCCACACATGCTCTTGAGCCCCCGGAGCTGGAATCCGTTCCCTTGAATTCTGTTGGAAGTTAGACCGTTTATGAATTGTTGGTGGGGCGGTGGCGGCGCATTAACGAAACGTCATGGGCACCGTGACTTGGTGGAGACATTGGCAATGGATCTTGTCGAAAGTGGGGTGCTGGTGGTGGTTGGGGAAGAGGACAACGCTGATTTGTCGAATTGGGCGTGGAATCGCTGGAACTTTTGGAGCTGGAACCGTTTGATAGGCTGGAACACCGTGATATGTTGATTATTTTGATTGAAGCTGGGAGCGAAATGGAACGCTGAATATAGTTTTGGGGGGACAAAATCGCTGCTGTCGGAACCGGATTTCGAGAGACATAGCGCTGCTTTTCAGCGATTTCTTTAACTGCTACTTGATGCGCATGCGCATGCGGCGATTTGCATACCCATTTGTGTGACCATCCCGTATCTTCCTACTCTTTGTCACGCACCCATCCGCTTTAAATGTAATGTAGCTTTATTCGTTATGTAAATTATGTTATAAAATTGACAAGCACAATGCCAATTGGATAATTTTATTTTCAAAATCGGTGTTAAAAATCAAGTTCAGTTTGGAAATAAGCCTTAAATGTGTTTGTTTGTTATGATAATTGCGTTGTTCGCTTTATTTTTGTTATTTGCTTATTCATAAAATTAAAGTGTTTTACAGTAATAGTTATTCAATTATTATTTCATTTAATTAAATTTTATTACTTAGCATGATCTATTTAATTTGCGCTAAAATTTTGTTCAGAAGTTCACTGAAACGTTTTTTTTTTACTCAAATGGAAATCCACGTTTACACAACAGTTTGCAGAGAGATATCTTCATTCCTGTGACAGTGATTGCACTGGAAATTTTAAAATGTTCAACATATGCTACGGAAGTGAATAAAACAAAAACGCTAGTTCTCCGTTATCGGGAGCGATTATTGCAATTGACACAAAAGTGTACAACATTCTACGCGCATGCGCAAAAAAATCGCTCGGTATTTTTTTTAAAACAATGTTTAAATTTCTTGTCTTTCAAATTTAAAAAATTAAAAAAACTGGAATCTTGAATTACGGAATATTTTTTTATTTCTAGACGATTATGAATCATGCTCAGGCCCTGTCTTCAGTAACGCTTCACAGAATGGCGGAATTATGCAAATTAATGCCAATTCAATACTAATAATACACATGTCGAATTAGTTGTGATTATGAGCCATTTAGAAGAATCGAGCTTGAGCGGCAACATTTTTGAACAAATTTCAGTTATCAATACTGCTCGGTGTTTTTGCGAAACGCTGATACACTGCACGAGGTTGATGAAAGACTGCTTCAAATTATACTCACTTATGACCTCAACATTACAAAAAACTATCTGCTAACTAATCATTTAGCTACCGCTTCAATATTAGCTGACCTACGATAACTGAAATTGAAGTTAACCCGAGAGTTAGCTAACTTCAAAGTCAAGTTATCTTAAAAGTGAAAATAATATCTGTTCCTCGATAATTTGTTTGCTTTTGTCCAATATAGGTGGCTTCTGGTCGCTTTCATAATGTCCCCATCGGCTACGGCTTTAACGCTCCTAAATGTGCAAAAATCGCTGCAATCGCTTTAGCAAGTGGCTATCATGCACTGGCGGTAGAGTGAGCTGAAATTGTGTCGAAGCTATTGGAAAATGACTTCACAAAAACTTTCGCTGAAAGGAATGAATTGGAAAGTATGGAATCGCTTGAAAAGCGTTAGCAGCGATTTTAAAAATTATAATGCTTTACATTTATATTTTAAAGCACGACACTGAATTTTACGCTGATCAAAGCTTCACTTCACGGGGGAAGTAATCGCTAGGCGCAAGCGCATCGATGCTGAAAATCCACGACAACGCAATTACTACAGCAGTAACTATTACCAAGATTCCCAGTTACTGAAATTTTACAAGCTAGATAATGCTGCTAGTTTTAGGATAACGTTAAAATTAATTAGGTTAAATTAAACGACAATTAAATTTGTAAATTAAAATTAAAGTAGTCGTTATTTAGTTAAAGTTGCGTTTCAAATCTCCAGTATTAGCACCAGGAAGCCCAAATCGCTTTGCGCTGTTGGCACGACATGGAAATCTGCACCACAGTAAATCCGCTCAAACTCGAACTGTCGCTGTCGCCTGTGATTCTTCAATTTTACAATATTGAAAGCGCTGATTTGTCACGCGCAAACAGACCTGCGGTATTAAGCAAGTTTTAAACAAAAACTATTGTTTAGAAACAAAATTGTTTACAAAAGAAAATTAACCTCAGCCTGCCGCTACTGCTAGATCAGCAGATCCTGTGATATACAAGCGAGGAAATCGAACTGCAACGTTTATTATTTATGCAAGTTTTTGTTTCATATTGTTTATCCCGTTTTTTTTAATAATTTTCTTGCTAATCGTTTTCATCTAATAGTATTTATCAGATTATTATGATTCACTTTGTATTTTCGTTCCAGTTGACAGAAGTTGCGGCTGGTGGCGTAACAGCGTTTCCGGAACTTGGAATCGGTGTCAAACCGGTACAGGGTAATTTTTTTGGTTCATTTTAGACGCTGACGAAAACCGAGATCCACGGTTATTCCACGGTGCGTGTTCGCAGATTCTTTGGAAACACAACATGGGGTATATATATGGAGAAATATGGAGAAAGGGAACTTTTAAAAGTTTACACGGTTTTCTAATAAGTTTCATATATTTTTTTCACTGGTGAATATGTGAGCAAAAAAAAACTACCAAATTTCAGTTTTCACTTTTTTTTTAAATATCCTTTTATTTAAAAAAGAAGACTAAAACCTGTGTTTTTAATTTTAGTATTTTCGAGCTGGACGACAATTCCCTCTTTGGAAATTCAACAGGGACCTCAATTCAATAAGGAAAATGGTAAATCTTTGAAATTTCACGAAACAAATATAACAAATTTGATGATTGAAAGCGAGCGTAACGCGGAATAGCATCTTGAGGTCTAGTTTTTGCTGCTTTATTTGCAAGGATACTTCGCATGGAGTCGAAACGAATCATTTTAATTGTGTTTTTTTAAACGGGGAAATCGAGTTTCAGTCAAATTTTCAGAGTATTACAAAGAAAAAAAAAATAAAAAAATATTTCACTCAAATAAAATATTAATATTTTCAAAATTTTATAACGAAATTAAAAAAACTAACAAAAATTTAAGCATTAGTAAACGCCAACAATACCTATACCTATTCCGTTTCCCTCGCTCAGTTAGCATATACCATTTAATTGTGCTAAAATTTTGTCCAGAAGTTCATTGAAACGTTTTTTACTCAAATGGAAATCCACGTTTACTCAACATTTTTCAGAGGGTTTTCTACATTCTTGTGACAGTGATTGCACTGGAAATTTTATAAAATGTTCAACATATGCTACGGGACTAAAACAAAAGCGCTAGTTTTGTCGGACGCTTTTGGAGCTACTGCAATTTATTGCAATTGACTGTACAACATCCTGCGCAAATGCGCAGAACGTAACAAAAAAATCGCTCAGTATTTTTTCTAAAAGAATTTTTAAAATCTGGTGTTTCAATTTTTAAAAATTAAAAAGAAAACTGGAATGTTGAATTACAGAAGATTTTTTATTTCTAGATTTCTAGACGATTAAGAATCAAGCTCAGGCGCTGGTTTCATCAACAACGCTTCGCAGAATGGCGGAATTATGCAAGCTATGCCAATCCTATACTAATAATACACATGCTCATGCGATTCTACGGCGATTGCGATTATGAGCCATTTAGAAAAATCAGAAGCGCTTGAGGCGGCAGTAATATGGAACAAATTGTAGTTATCGATACCGCTTGTTTGTTTTTTTTTGTAAAACGCTGATGCGCTGCACAAGGTTGTTGAATGACCGCTGCAAAATATATTCACTTATGACCTCGACATTCGGCAAGTTAAAGCTGTAAAACGCTATTTGCTAACTAATCATTAAAATACCGCTTCAATGTTAACTAACCTTAATATAACTTGAATTGAAGTTAATTAAATTAAGAACTAATAACTTTATGGTCGAGTTATTTGAATGGAGAATATCCGTTTCTAATGTCAACTATCTACTAAATTCTAAATCTAAATTTTTAATTCAAATAGTTCGTTCGAACTGGACGACAATTTCTTCTTTGGACATGCAATATGGACCTCAATTTCCAGCCAATTTTCAATATTTTACAAAGCAAATAAAAAAAATCTAAATTCTACGAAGGAAATATTAGAATTTTCAAAAATTTCCTAAAAATCGAGGGGAATCTAGACTTAAATTTGAATTTCTTATTTCTTATTTTGATTATATTTACTTGCAAGGATACTTTGTATGGAGTCGAAACGAATCATTTGAATTGTTAAAAAAACAAGAAAATTAAGTTTCGGCGATAGCTTTCAAAATGCTACAAAGAAACCAATATTTTTTTTAAGATAAATTTAACTAAAATAAAATATTAAACTTTTGAGAACTTTAAAAAGAATTAAAAACAAACCTTCAGAATTTTGAAGAATTCTAAGGAGAGGAAAGCGCACCTAAAAGTATTATTTTCCCTGCATAATTTACTAGGATACTTCGCATGGAGTCGAAACGAATCATTTGAATTGTTTCTTATACACGGGGAAATCGAGTTTCAGCCAAATTTTCAAAATATTACAAAGAAAGTAATGATTTATTTTCAAATTTCAATAAAATAAAATATTAATGTTTTCAAAAATTTACAACGAAATAAAAACAACTTGCAAAATTTTTAGCAATTCGAAGAACCTGATGTACCTTGCTAGTCAATTCTGACTACCTTATTCGCAAAAATACTTTGTATGGAATCGAAACGAATCATTCAAATTATTTTATGAATTTCATTGAATTAAAAAAAAAAGTTTATTCGAGCTGGACGACAATTTCCACAATTGAAAATGCAATTGGTGGGAACCTTTGAATGTGGGGCGGGGGTGGTGGGGCGGGAATGGTGGGGCTAGGTTTAGCTCAAGCTCTGGTTCTTCTTGTCTAAATTGGTTATGCTGAGCCGGCAGCCATTTTAAACAAGTAGCAGATCAAAACCGCTTGCCGTTTCGATATGCTGATACGCTGCTCGTGGTTGATGAAAGGATATATTCACTTATGATCTCGACATTCGGAAAGTTAAAGTTGGAAAACGCTATTTGCTAACTAATCATTTTATTTAGCGCCTCAATGTTAACTAACCTAAATATAACTTGAATTGAAGTTAGTT
>JAQFYP010003338.1:0-11050 GCA_034694865.1 Bilobella braunerae | reverse complement strand
AACATCTCTCTCTTCCTCCACATCCAACCTTTGAACAAACTCTCTTCATAATACAGAGCGTATGTCACACCACTCCCAAACCCACGTTTTAAAACAAAAGTTAATTAACTTTCTTAACTTTTAAAAATTACTAAAAAATGTCGGTAATGTTCCTAACTTTTAATATTGTTTTTTAAAATTGATTTCGTTAACTTTCTTAACATTTAAGAATTGTTTTAAAACAAAATTGTGTTAACTTTCTAAACATTTAAGAATTGTTTTAAAACAAAATTGTGTTAACTTTCTTAACATTTAAGAATTGTTTAAAAAATGGTTTTTAAATCAAAATTATTTCGTTAGCTTTCTTAACATTTAAGAGTTGTTTAAAAAATTGTTTTTAAAACAAATTTTCATTAACCTTCTTAACATTTAAGAATTGTTTTTAAATCAAAATTTCGTTAACTTTCTTAATATTTAAGAATTGTTTAAAAAATGATGCGTTTGGATGCATCATGTGAATTTGCTTGGTTTACATACGTTTATCTGTTTTAGAATCTAGACACGACTAGCCGCACAATGTTGCCGGCTAGTATGATTAATTGTAAAACAAAGTTAAGAAAATTAAATTTTTATTTTACATTTAGTAGACAACATTGAGTACAATGTATAAGTGTCATAAAGTATTGCTGAAACTTTTTCCCTGTGAGAACATAAACCGGAAAGTTAACTACCTCAGCGCATACAACACAGATGAAAACTCTGGCATGTTCGCCGGTAAGTCGCCATAAGTAATATTGTACACAACAATTGTCGTTTGTCGTTGTACACAACGTTTTTTTGTGTCACGATTTTTCATAGTATATTAAACCTAGCCACAATGCTTTATATTCTTAACCTACGCCACTGCAAAATTCTAGGTTTTTAATTTCGGTTTTATTTATTTATCTATCAGTGTTTCAATCATACTGTAGTCCTGTAGTCGCGCATGTTCAGTTATAAAGTGTTTTTCATTTTAGCGGCGGTGTGAAAAATCAAAGTTCTTGTCAAACATTTAACCAGTAGGTAAAAAATTACTGAAAATTTCTTTCAACACTGGTTTCTATAAACTTACACTATAAACTCAGCCTTCAGCCAATTGCATTGGAAGTTGAGCAAAAAATAGCTCGTTTATTTAGTAAACTCAGATAATGCTATGCTATAATGTGAGCTATAATGAGCGTATTAAATAAGTTTCGCCGGTAGGTATATATGTGAATTCGCGGCCGGATTCATAACGTACGATATGGCAGCAAGCGCTGTATAAAATGGCAACTAGTTAAGATATGCAACCAAGATGACTAACTAAAAATACTATAACAACGATTAGAAGACTTATTGTAACTTCGTTGTTCTGCGTCTCCTGAGTTATAGACAAGTTGAGCACGCCAAACGTTAGAACTAACGCTAGCACTAACGCCAGCACTAACTTATGGATTTAGCGTTAGCGTCGCCCATTTACGTAAAGAATTAGTGTTAAAGTTAAAGTTTTGCTCTTGCGTGTCGCTAATTCATCTAAGGAGTCAGAGTCTTACGTTGGACGTAAGGCACAAAATCTCACTTCTCCCCAGCAACTTACTAGCCATTAAGGAAATGCATTTGAAAATTGTTAAATGTCAAGTTTACAAACAATCTTTAATTGTTTTGATCACAGTTTTAATTATAATTTAATTCACTAATCGTTTGAATGGTTACCTTTAATTAATTAAATTGACAATTGAAACAAATTGGTATAAATAAAATCTAAATTAATACTAAATATGTTCCTAGTAAAGGTGGAAGACAATCAGAAATCTCGTTACCTTTAAAAGCTCGACAGCTTACAAAAACCGTGTCTACAAAGTATTGTTCCTTTACTTGCTGCTGGTAAAGTTTTTGATTTTTTTGAAATTTCAAAAATGGAAACTGCTGAACGATTTTTCCGAAAACGTATTCAACTATTACTTGTAATGCTGGCATGTCCTACTAGCATAGGAGTTAACTCAATTTGAAAATACACGTGTTAATCGACAGTTAAGTATTGACTTTAATTAGTAATATTTTATTATACTTTTTTGGAGTTCCCATCAAAGGCAACACGATGTACCAGTCAAATAGTTCAACTGTTTTTTTTTAATTATTTAACTATTTGGAAACGTTTATTAATAATTATTACCGTTAATCATAAGGTAATTAATAGACAAACAGTTAGTAATTTGCCTTTAATTCTTGTAAGTTTTCAAAATCAACTTTGAATTTGCGGGCGCTTTTGTTATTTTTGAAGTATGCGTAAAGTTAAGGTTAAAGATAAATTTGCTAAACATGTCTCACACAAAAGTTTCCCGCTAACGTAAGCGCAAGCACTAAATTCTTAAGTTAGCATTACTGCTTACGTTTGGCGTGCTCAACTTTTCTAATATTTGACCTCTTTATCCTGATTCTAGAAAGTTACAGCATAATTTGTGTATTACGTTCAATTAGCGTTGGTAAAAGTATAAGAATGTGAAGGATCCTAATGATAACCTCATAATTGACACGCCAACTCCCAAATGTAGAACCTAAAAATACACAAAAACGGCAATCGCAGTAATTCCAATTAGGGCGTACCACACGTTTCGCCTAGTACAAAGTTGCACTGCCTTGAGATGATTGCAAATGGCAATGAAGCGTTCAATGCTCAAAATACAAAACCACAGAATTGATGTCGTATGTGCTAGAATGTCTACGCAATAACCAGTTGAGTCAAAATAAAACGTGGTAAAACGGCCAATCAAGTAGCGGGCTTATAAAAATAGAAAGCACAACAGATAGACTAGCCTACATTTGAACATTTTCTAAATCCCACCCCCGCATATATTGAATGCCTAGAAAATCAATTGCTAATGTTATATTGAATGCAGGTTGTTTAGAACACAACCATTTACCTTTCTAAATTGATTTTAAATGAAAGAGTAAATGAAGTCATTAGTAATCGACAGGTTCATTGGGAATTAAGAGAGATCTAAAAATAGATTGAAAATATTAATAGATTCAAATCATTCTGATGAATGAAGGTTTCATGTCATGAACCTTTCTAAGTTGCAGAGGATGCTTACATAAAATTTTAAGAGAAAATAGTATCCGGAAATTTACTCACCTGCTCTGCTACGCCGGATTATAAGAATAAAATACAATAAACCGTTACAAACGCAAGTTAGCGTATTGTACTCGAATGAACGAATGAGGGTCATTGACTGGGTCATACATAGGAAAGAGAAATGAGGGATCAACTGGGTTCGTTAGACAAACATTAGTTTTCGTTTTGTATAAAACAAGAAAAAATTTGAAAATTCAATTTTTTGGTTTTTAGAGGTTTTGTAAGCGGGTCAGGGGTCACTTGTGCCATCGAGACTATATTAACTTTTTATGTATTACAAAACTAGCAAGAAAACGATAAAACCTGTTACATTATTTTATCAATACATAAAACAATTACGTCAAAATCCGCAACACATGTGATCAAATTAAAAAATCTATTGTGGGCAAGTGTTCCTTTTTTTACAATTCTGTTAAATTTTCATTCGTTTTGAATACACTTAAAAGAGTTTTTTAATATGAAAACGCTTTTTTTTTATAAAGTTAACCAAAATATGTCCATGCACAAATTTGTGTTTCCAGGACAATGAAGACTTAAATGAAGCAGAAAGGAAAAGGAAAGGAAGTTAACTGAAACAGTGTTCAACGCCTCGTTGCTATAAATTATTTGAAATACTTCTTCTTCTAAAACAACCATCTAAAAACAAAAAGCGAGAAAATTTACTTTCAAACATTTCTTCTGGGGCTCGAGATTTTAGTCTACTTTTCAAAGTAATTTAACTTCATATGTTCTAGTATAGTTGGAAAATTTTCACAAATAGAAAATTTGAACATTTTAAGTGTCCTGAAAACTCTGCAAGGTGTTCAATGTGTTGGGCCCTAAAAGTTCCCTCATTCAACTCAAATAACCCTTTACCTCAAAGTCGGGTTGAAGGAGAAAGGGTTTGCAATTGACCATAAAATTGAGCTTCAGTGTCTTTGTCTTCAGTTTCAGTGGTGTAAACAAAGGAAAACCAGCCACAAAATTCACTGCTCTTCTTCAAACAGATTGCTTATCAATAATCGCTTCTCAGAAAACAATGATGCAAACGCCCAAGTAAAATTTATAACAACCTAAATTTTAGAATGCGTCTGAGTTAAGCACACGCGTATTTGTTTTGGCAATTGCTCTATTCAAGCTGAATTTCTTTTGGAAATGGATGAGCTTCTCAAAAGTCTTTTTGTGTGGAATTAGGCTTAAACTTATCAAATTTTCTCCCTTTTGTTATTCTAAACTAACAAATTATGCACGCTTGAACTTTTGAACAAATAGATAGCCTGTTTGAACAATGCGTAAATTGACCCTTTAGCGTAATTTGAACAGTTTGCCAAATTACCACTTTAAAGTTTTTGTCCCACTAACATATAGAATTAAAACAATTTCAGTTTTCTTACTGATTTCAATTTTTAAGTGAAATATTACAAAATATACTTTGTTAAGATAGTATACAATACACAATAGTTAACACGTAATTACAAGCTAACATGCTTATAACGAGGTTTTAATTCCAAATATGTATCTATTTCATCTTTTCAAACTGGAATTAAGTTTGTTTGGACATCATATATCAAACTGTGACATGTGTTGCATGTATCAGGACTACTTTAATAATTGGTTCACGTTGTGCAAAATTGAAATTTTACATTTTTACTCATTTACTACACTTCATCGTATTTCTTGATTAAATTGGTCATTCATAAGGAAGCAATTTTCTAATGTTGATTAATAAATAAACTTGATTAGGTGCAAAATCATTAAGTCACGTTAAGTAAAGTTCTAAAAAGCATCAATTTGGGCATTTAACATTATCTTATGCAATTTGAATGTAAAAACAAAATATTTATAAGGTATAATTTCCACAGTTCAAAAGTTCTGCAAATAAAAATATTGAAGTTTGAATAAATAACGTAGATTCTAAAACACTTGTATTGTATTTGTTTAGGGCATTTGATTACAGAACCCTCGTTGATCGACAGTCGCCACAAACTTTGCTTGACTTGTAGAATTGTCGAATCATGCTCAAGTAAAAATTAAAGCGGAGAGACCCCTAATTTTAAATTCGGGTCTGATACCATAACATGGCATTAGGATTATGGGATAATTTAGTGTGTTACCATAACTTATTCATCTTGTCGTTTGTACGACGCTTCAAAATTGAGCTTTTTCAACGCATAACTGCATTTATAGCTTGTCTATTCTACTGTTTAAATGCTTCGTGGTTTAAAAAAATTAATCCTAAGGCGAACATATAAACAATCGTTATTAAATCGTGAAAATATAAAACTATCATCAAATCAATATTTGTACATAAGTTATATTTACCGTTTTGAGGAACAAAGTTGCAAAACTTCAGTTGTTAAAGCAAATGCCAAAGTCGGCAATTATGTCACTGGTGATTCAACTTTTTGAATCAACTAGTGATTCTTGCGATATTTTACCTAATTTCAAAAGAATAATTTGCAACCTAAGTTGTTAAAGGCAATTTATATTTTGTAAGTTGTCAATATGACAAAATGTTTTGGTACAACAACGACGCAAACAACAACAAAGTATGAACTCCGAAATATAGAATCGCAAGGAGCAGCAACACAAAGTTAAACGTTTGATATAATAAAAAGTATATTTTTGAAAAGGAAGACCCGAGCATAACGTTAATAAATTATGGTAGATTGTATTGTGCAGCAGGTAGCCAGAATCATTTAGAAATCAATAACTTCAAGGCGGAAACTAGGCCATGGTTTAATTGAAAAACATTTGTCGAATCCCAAAGCTCAAGGGCCAACAAAGAACTATTTTTTTTGTATGCAAAATCATTTTTGGCCCGTCGCAAACGCCCTTCACAAACGCTTACCGTAAGCGTTTGTTGAAATTTGGTTTCCAAGGCACCTTGGCCTTTCCGGAACCCCGAAAGTGCACCTGCCTCCCATTGCAAAGAATTTCAATATGGCCTAAAAATGCGATGTTTTTTATTTATTTTAATTTAATTATATTTATAGTTTTCAATAAGCGTAATGATTCCACGTGATTTCTTTATTTGTTGCCAATTAGATATATATTTTAAACATTCAAGAAAAGAAACTACTCCTTTATATTTTTTTTAAATTTGCAAAAAATTTGCTAGATAAAGTTCCAACAAATTTCTCTTGGTTGAAATTGACGATTTGTACCCTTGAATTTTGTGCAAAAGTACAAGCCTACATTATAGTTCTAGACAGCCTGTTTAATTCAAGAGGAGTAGAATGTTGGATGGTATTTTGGCACAATGAAAATTTTGATTTTTGTCTACTTTTGAAGTTAAACTTTTCTAAATTATACGTTAGGTTTTTGAAATTACCATGAAATTACTTGGCCCCTCATCCCCTCAACTGTGTCAAGCTGACCCCTCATCCTCGCCAACTTGGCCCCTCATCCCCTCACTTTCGCCAACTTGGCCCCTCATACCCTCACATGCGCCCAGCTGGCCCCTCATTGCCGCAGTAGAATGCTAGCTACCTTGTTGGCACCACTTTTAGTTGAATTGTAAAACTACAAAATTAGGTCTCGAAACGGCAAAATGCAGTGATAAAATGGCAAAACTACAACCTTTAAAGCAAAATGCCACTCCCTGACTTCCCATTGACAAGTTATCAATGACAATCTACTTTATATAAATAAAAATGATTGACGATGAACTGAATTGTTGTCTTTAAATTGAGTTGCCCACCCTAGCTTTAGTGTTGGTTAAATAACAAAGTTTTGTAAGTTTTTCCGATTAAATTTAGGTATACAAATTTGTTTAGTTAGCTACTACCCAGAAATGAACAAAATAGTTACTTCACCTAGGGTAGTTTACTATTACATTACATATATACATTTATTAATATTCTATTATTACAGTTATTAATTATATGTATTTATATGTAGGGCATAGCCAACTTTGTCATAGGTAACAATGGAATAGCCTACTACAGCATAGTTAGTTACTTGTTATAAAGTTACTTGGAAGGAAGTTACTTTTTAGAAAGTTACTAGATAGAAAGTAACTTGGTGGAAAGCTACATTTTAGGAAGTTATGGAAGGAAGCATGGCCATGGCACAAATTTAGGATTTCTTGTCATGTCATATCATGTTATGGAGAATTTATTTTAATAAGTCGAGGTGAACTTATAATTACAATTTAAGTTAACTAAATGAAGTTGCTTGTCATAGATAAGTTGTCAATGGGAGGTCAGAGAGTGGGATTTTGATTTAGAAAAATTAGTTTTGCCATTTTGAAATGTCAGTTTTGCCACGTATGGAGACTTAATTTTGTAGTTTTGTCATGAGTTTTGCAACTGCACTAAAGTGATGCCATTCTACTGCGGCAATGAGGGGCCAGCTGGGCGTATGTGAGTGGATGAGGGGCCAAGTTGGCGAAAGTTAGGGGACGAGGGGCTAAGTTGACGAAGATGACGGGTCAACATGGCACAGGTGCGGGGATGAGGGGCCAAGTTGGCGAAATGAGGGGATGAGGGGCCAGCTTGGCGTAGATGAGGGGCCAGCTTGGCACACACGACTTTTCTGTCTTCAGATTTGTAAGTATTCGATAAAATGTAAATAAACAAAACTAAACAACAATCCAGCATTGCAGATGCAAAATGTCGATATTTGCAGTGGCGACTTGTGTAGGAACTTGTAGAGGAAGGATCTAGAAATGTGGTTTAGATTTGAGTTCCGCCGTAATAATGAGTTGAAGTTGGATTAAACTTACGAAAAATATATTCCCTTTGTAGTTGCGTACTTTTAACAAAATAGAGAACACTCGAAAGGGTGAAAAATTAGATGGAGATTTTGTTTACAAAAGATGTTTAAAAAACCTTTGAGCTAAATTCAACAGGTAGGTTTCAAAAATCCTTTCAAAGGTTGTCAATAATTTTTGAGCTATGAGAGTTTGGGTTTAAGAAGGAGATAAGAATTTCTAAAATTCAACCATACGCTCATTTCGTTGAGATCTGACACAAAAAGGCCAAACATCGAATAAATATTTTTTAAATAAATAATTTTTTAAATTGAAGTTGCAATCACTGGTTGTATCGTATTCTAAAAACTAAACTCAAATAAATCAAATCATCAAAAACTAAACTCACAGCGTAATACACCGAATTGTGCATCTATAGACTTATCGATAGAACAAACAATGCATCAAGGTCATCAAAACTGTTTGAATTCTACATGTGGCCGACTTGTGAAGGTCAGTTTTTTTGGTCATCGCATTTGTTCCGTTTGTTTGAACACGACTTGGGTGGTCTGCTCCTGAGATGAAGAGATCTAGTCGTTCCGCTGCAAGCGGTTCAGAAGAGGTTATTTCAATTTGTGACGTCCAGCAGCGATTGAAGCGTTTATGTAAAAAATTATGATGGGTTTAATATTGATAAAAAAAAACGTTTTGACTTACCTGTCTGCTTCACAATCATCAATTTCCCAAATATTTATACGAAGAACTGATTGGTTTTACAGCAAAAAAAAGAGATTGAATGCCACAAAAGCTGAAAAATAATATGGCAACGCAATATTCAAATAACACGTGACAGGGTTTGGTACAGAAGTTTAAAAATTGTATAGCTATGCGACAGGGTTTGAGCTCGTAATTCGTACTATTTATAAGAACTTACCATTTTCTGTTAAAAAATTTTAAGAAACTAAAAACTTTCATGTTAACCTGAGAACAAATTCAATTAAGATTTTTTTTAAACCGTAATAACTTACCTTACACTTTAAAAAAAAACCTTTTCTTAGAAAAAATAAGGTCTTCGGACCCCTATCAATGTAGGTAGTTTCCTCTGATGATAATGATCTACTCATGTCCCAAATTAGTAGAACAAGAAATGACCATTACTTCTCCAATTTTTTTCAACACTAATTTTTATGGTCTAAGAACCAAAAAGTGAAAATTGTGGTTCTGCTCCAAAAAACAAAATGTAGCAAATTTAGAATGATAAGTTTGTTTAGAAACGTTACTCTAAGGAATTGACAATATTATTTTTTCACATCGTTTCATTTAGAAATTGCTTGTTAAGTTGACAAATTTAAGGTACGTGTAACTAGTAAATCTAAAATTAAACCTTATACCAAATATTATCGCAATTAATTAAGTATTTAAATTATTAAAAACTGTCAAACTTTATGTATTGTACACAGAACCTAACTAAACTAACTGTAACTAAACCTTTTAAGGTTTTCGAAAATTTAATTCAGGTAAAATGGGGGCAGGTGTAAATATTGCTCACCTGAACTTTACCTCCAATTAACTCCTAAATGACTCACACAGGATCATTTCTTTCTTTTTCCTAAAAAGCCTTCTAATTACCAAATTCCCCGTGGCCCTTTTCCAATAAATCAAACTCACTCTGCAGACGACGCCAAGGGTCTCCTTCCCATTTAAAAAAAACTCCCTTAAGTGCTCTTTTCTAAACTAATGTGTCATTTAATCCAGGTGACGGAAACCCCAGGCCGGAAATTTACATGAAATTAGGTCAAGGGCCCTTGGCCGTGTCGACGTACTAAATTTCGATTATTTAAAATACAAATCAAACTTAATGCTTCAAGTAAATATTGGTCCTATTCAAGATTGTAAGGGTTATGAAAGATGTAGGACCATTAATTTCTAATGGCCGTAATTAGGGAGCTCTTAACACTTTTCTCGGTGTTAGCAAAGGGTTTAAAATTATGGGTACTTAACTCCTACCAAATTGGACACTATACACTTGAAAAAAAGTCTGGAAGGTAAGGTTTAAAACCATTTAAAAGTAAAGGTTATTTACTAGAGAGCAGATGAGAGGAAACATTTATTGATAGTGACAGGTGATTAGATGTGTGCCCTAGTGCCCTTGGCGTGGGTACTTAGAGGCCTCTTTGTTTTCACTTACACTATCTTCTCAAACTGGCCCAGATGCCCTTGCTTGTTAGTTCCATGCTCTTGAAACGGTAGCTGGCCATAAACCCTAAAATAAAAATCTCAACAAGAAAGATCTCAACACCAAAATCTCAAAAATAAAAATCTCATGACATTTCTCTTTTCAAGAAATCGGGCAGGGATAGGGAATCACAACAACATCCGTTATCTCTTAAATTTTAATAACCTAAGCTCAGCGCAGATTACTAACTCTGTGGCAGAGCACTTTCGCAAGGCAGCAGAAGGTAGGGATCGAAACGCTCCTCCACCACTTGTTGGAAGGCAAAAAGTAAGGTTGGCAGTGGAAACAACTGCGCTAGCTAGGGCCTCTTACCAAAGAAGCTCGACCAAGTTACTTATGCCTCTCCTTTCCCCCCGCGTTAGCTTATGGCCACCAGAAGCAATTTACCTGAGCTGACTAACTTATGGGGAAGAAATTGGACAGGGAATCACAACAACATCTCTTATCTCTCATAAATGCTAATAACCTTAACTCCACTCAGATAACTAACTTTGAGGCAGAGCACTTTCGCATGGCAGCAGAAGGTAGGGATTGAAACGCTCCTCCACCACTTGTGGGAAGGCAAGAAGTAAGGTTGGCAGTGGAAACTATTGCGCTAGCAAGGGCCTCTTACCAAAAAAGCTCAACCAAGTTACTTATGCCTTTCCTTCATTTCCCCCGCGTTAGCTTCTGGCCACCAGAAGCAATTTACTTGTAGCTGACTAACCTATAGGGAAGAAATCGGGCAGGGATAGGGAATCACAACAACATCCGTTATCTCTTAAATTTTAATAACCTAAGCTCAGCGCAGATTACTAACTCTGTGGCAGAGCACTTTCGCAAGGCAGCAGAAGGTAGGGATCGAAACGCTCCTCCACCACTTGTTGGAAGGCAAAAAGTAAGGTTGGCAGTGGAAACCACTGCGCTAGCTAGGGCCTCTTACCAAAGAAGGACAAAAAAGTTACTTATGCCTTTCCTTCAGTGATTATATAGGTATCGGGCCTCTAATATGAGATTTACGGTAAAAATG
>JAQFYP010003337.1:0-11050 GCA_034694865.1 Bilobella braunerae | reverse complement strand
TCTGACCCTAGGAAGATCAAAACTTTATTGTATTGATAGGGAGCGACACATTAATAAAGCGATTTGAAATTGAAATTAAAATTTAACCTCAGGATACTGAGGTCAGGAATTTTTTCCAACCTCAGCTTGCACACTACAGTGAGTGTATGTGAGTGTGGCAATGAGTGAATTCAATCGTTTCTTTCTAAAAATGGAAAAAATCTTAAGTGCAATTAACGCTGGCGAACAATGCTAAAAGTAATTAAGTAGCGGCTTAGCTACTTTATGGGAACGCTCTGTCCGTCTGTCCGTCTGTCTGTCCGGTTGCGCTCTAACTCCCGAACGGATTGACTTTTTCAAAATCTGTTTGCGGGAGAATATTCTAGGGGTCAAGACTCAGGTCAAGTTCGAAAATGGGTCATCAGGGTCTGACCCTTCACCCACAAAATGACCCCCGAAGTGACCCCTAAATAAAAAAATTGGGGTTTTCGGGTTCTAGTTAGTCTTTTGTCTTAAGCGAAAAGTTATTATAGTTTCAATGACCCAATTGACCCCCGACCCCACATCAATGACCCCCGAACTGACCTCCAAAACCGAAAAATCGTTTTTTTTTTTGTATTTTTGCTATTTTTGTCTTAAATAAAAAAACGTGATAGTTTCAATGACCCAAGCGACCTCCGACCCCCTGTCAGTTGCCCCCTACGTGACCCCCAAAACTGAAAAATCGTTTTTTCGGTTTCTTGCTAATTTTGGATTTTATAAACAGTTATTATAGTCTCAATGACCCCGGTGACCCCCTAGTGACCCCCAAAGCCGAAAAATCGGTAGTTTCGGTTTCTTGCTAGTTTCGTCTTTCATAAAAAGTTATTAAAGTTTCAATGACCCCCGTGACCCCTGACCCCATTCCATGACCCCCACATTGACCCCCAAAACCAAAAAATTGGATTTTTCTAAATTTTATATTTTTACATGAAATGAAAAGTCAGAATTGTCTCAATGACCCGGTGACCCTTGATCCCATTATCCTTCATATCTATGACCCCATAAACGACCCCCATTTCATCTTATGTACGAGGCGCTACTTACGTTACGTGCGTTTGCAACGGTTTATTATATTTGAAATCAGTATCTAAACTGCTTTGCATTACGAAGGTTGTTAAGAGTATTGCAAGTTGTCTGAATGAATTTCACAGCATTTCCTTGCTCACATTGCACATTTTGGTCACTTTGCTCAGTTTGCTCACTTTGCTCACTTCGCGCACTTTGCACACTTTGCTCACTTTGCTCACTTTACTAAGCATGCTCACTTTGCACACTTTGCTCACTTTGATTACTTTACTAAGCATGCTCACTTTGCACACTTTGCTCACTTTGCTCACTTTGCTCAGTATGCTGACTTTGCGCACTTTGCACACTTTGCAAACTTTGCGCGCTTTGCAAACTTTTCACACTTTGCGCATTTTGCTCAATTTGCTCAGTATGCTCACTTTGCGCACTTTGCGCACTTTGCGCACTTTGCTCAGTATGCTCACTTTGCGCACTTTGCGTACTTTGCACACTTTGCGCACTTTGCGTACTTTGCACACTTTGCGCACTTTGCTCACTTTGCTGTTTGCTCACTTTGCGCACTTTGCACACTTTGCTCTGTTTGCTCACTTTCCTAACCATGCTAACTTTGCACACTTTGCTCACTTTGCTCACTTTACTAAGCATGCGCACTTTGCACACTTTGCTCTGTTTGCTCACTTTCCTAAGCATGCTAACTTTACTCACTTTGCTCACTTTGCTCACTTTACTAAGCATGCTCACTTTGCACACTTTGCGCACTTTGCACACTTTGCGCACTTTGCACACTTTTTTCACTTTTTTCACTTTGCGCACTTTGCACACTTTGAGCACTTTGCGCACTTTGCACACTTTGTTCATTTTGCTCAATATGCTCACTTTGCGCACTTTGCACACTTTGCGCAGTTTGCAATCTCAATCTCAAATCGCTTTATTAACGTGTCGCTCCCTATCATTACAATTAAGTATTGATCTTCCTAAGGTCAGACACCTAAACTACAGTAACCTAAAACGAAATTGGTTAAAATACTTAAGATTACAATTAAAATTAGAGTTCTAGAGAAACAATGATTTCGTTTGACTTTCGTTTGTCCATTGTTTTGAGTTTTGTGCGTGGGGTCTTCCAAACAAAAGAAACGTTTGTTCATGTTACATGTTCATGCATTGTTTATGTTTTATGTGTTCACTAGTCTTGTGATCCGGAGGTTCAAATTACAATCCTGATACAAAAGGATCATGCATCAATTGATTGTTAAATGAACGTCTAAAAACAATAAAAATTCTTTCGTACTAGGTGATTAAACAAAATATTATTTATTTATTTGGTGTTAACCAGAAACCATCAATACCTTTTAGAAAAGTGTCGAATTTTTAATTAACTCACTAACCTAATTAACCTTAATTAAGTAATTTTTAAAAAGTTAAGTAACTTAATTAGGTTTAAGGTCAGATTAGTAGGGAAACAGATTTGCCTCATCACTCCAGTCTCTCTAGCATTTCCACTCAAAAGGTGTGTTGCTAGAGAAGGAAGTTAAGCTGGAGGTCATTCGGACAAACGAGGTGGAAGATTCGCGGGGCAAATGAGGTCAATTAAGATAATTGTAATTTAAATAGGTCAATTGACAAAGGTCAATCAATAAGTTGTCCTCTCTTACAAAGGACATTCCCGCTGCCCAAATCCAAAGTCGTATAACAGGGATAGTCGGTGGGGCAGACTGCCCCGCCTCGCCCTCGAGCCACCGCTCTTGAAAGAACTATTTTGCACTTATAAATGGGAGTCCTTGAGGCAATCATACAAGCAAATTATCTTCAGCTCCAGTTTTTATTTTTTAAAGCGTTAAGCTGTGGAATGCCACCCGTTCTGTTTAAAATTTTATAAATCAGTTATTAATGCAAAATTAACTTGATTAATTAGAATGAATATTCCAAGGATCCGAGGTTCAAGGATCCGATATTGGTTCTGGCTCCTCTTGCAGTACGAGGGTCGTTTACTTCATTTTGCAGACTGTCCATGAAGCCCTGTAATATGTCGTAAGGATTATTAAATGCATTATTTTACAAGGTTATTTGCACTTTTTACCCTTTGCGCTCTAAGGACGTTTTACAGAAATTTGTCAAAAAATTTTGCAATTTATTGCATATAGCTCCGATTCTGTTTTTATTCAATAACTGATTCACCTGCTGTTGTGTTTGTGAGAAAAAGTATTGGTTTTCATAATTAAGTTCGCTTTCGTGGCTTTAATTGGTTTTTACATTTTTGAATAAAAGCTAGAATTGGAATTTTTAATGACATGTTCAATACAATTTTTTGAAACTACATGATAGTCTTTTGGAATGCAATGGGAGACAATTAAGGACGCACCCAAAAATTAAGACCACTTACTCACCATCCTGCGTGATTCGCAAGTGTGCAGATTATCGCCTGATTTGAGAAATGTCATAAATGGTAAAGAAATGATTTAAGGATATAGAATGTGTTTGCTGAAGGCCGGATAAATTTGTTATTTATTTTCGCGGTTGATGTTGCCGCGATTAGTGTCGACATTCAGTCGTGCATACGGAAAGCCAAAGCAAAAATTTTTTTGAAACGTTCAACTCATTCCCATACTTAACATTAATTACTTCAATTTTTCCCGAGGTTGTTTAGATTAACTTAGAACACAGTAATATACTAAAAAAATGCCATATTAACTAACACTCTAGTTAAGTTTTTCTATTCCGCCATACTGTAAGACTGTACTGTACTCTAGAATGAATTCCTTTGTAAAAATTAGAGTCCTGGAGACAGGTGTTTCGGGAATGGCAAATGAATAGGCTCTACAATAATTTGAAATTTGCAAATTACACCAATGTGCTTACAGCATTTCCAGTTCTAAAAATGCAATCTTAGCGGTTTGACCAATGGAAATTCTGCGTTCTGACCAATAAAGGACAAGCGTTCGCAAAATTGAGATTTTAGAATTTTATCAGCAACGATTTACTTATTTATTTTTAATAAACCAATTATGAGTATATTTAGGTTTTAGGCCAATAAATAGCATTGTGTAGACATGGGCTTAAGACGCTAGGATAATATGCCTAAGAAAAGAGTACTTTTATTTATCAATGGGTGACCTTTCCTGAAATGAACTTGTCATGAATTCCTCTGACTTTTTTCTCTTGAAATTCCTTAAAAACAGGACTTGTTTGAATTGCAATCATTTTGGATTCTAAAAATTTGAGGCTAATTGCTCCATTCCGGGAATTAAGTCAAGGTTTTTTTAGAGAAACTTAACGCTTCACAATAGGAAGCGGCCTTTTAAAAAATCCTGAGGCCTTGAAACGACTCCTCAATGTGTTCTTAACTCTCTACATTGTGTTGAAGTTTGTGTTATGTACTTGGTTGCTTCTACAAAAGGAATATGCAGAGCCATTACATAAATAATTTCTTAAATTTCCTGGTACGCTCAAATGCTTCGGGGAATGGGAAACAGCCTCAAATTTTCTAAGCAGTTTAAATGTCTACCTAAAATCCCAGGGTATCGCGAGAAAATTGATTCTTCGATATGACAAGATACAGCCTCAAGTTTTTTAAGCAATTTAAATGTCCACCTGAAGATTTTGTGATGGGATACTAAAGAAGGAACGTGGCCATGACGCAAAAACAGATTCTGGACAGTGGCGTAGGGCCGGACACTTTTTCATTTGCTTTTCGCAAAATTCCAGATGACAAGATCGTAGTTAATTTATGCTTAAGTATAACTTTTAAACAAAGATCCTGAAATTTGGGACGAGCGAAATTTCTTCAACTCGGAAAATGACGTTGCTAATTCCAATTCTAATTAGCCCGCAGAAGTGATTACTAATTGTCCATTTTACTGTGGAAACCATTCAGAGTACTTTTTAATGGTCCGCACTTTCACTTTAGACATAAATCCTTACGCAGGTCTAGTGAAATGTGGTTCAAGGGCAAGTGGTGCAGTTCTTTACCAAGGCATTGTTTACTTAATAGTCATTAAAACAAATTGAATGACGCTTTTGTTTCTATGTTACATTACTCAAATTGTTTACTCAAACATTGCTCTCTATGCAGTTCCAAGTGGTGACTTAGCCGTCTGAATTGAATAGTCTGGAGCGGTGGGGCAGGACTGCCCCACCTCGCCCTCGAGCCACAGCCCTTTGCATTCTTTTGATTTGTAGAAATTAGAGTCCTGGCGACAGGCGTACCAGTACTGGCAACTGATCAGGGTCTACAATAATATGAAATTAGAAAAATTGACCAATGAGCTTTCAACAATGAGATCTCAGCGATTTGACGAATAGAATTTCTGCTTTTCCCCAAAGGCGATTTTCAGTTCCGCCCAATGAGGGATAGGCGTTCGCAAAATTGAGGTTTAAGAATTTTGAGCCCTGATAAAGCATTTTTACTTTTTCTAAAATTTTCAAAATCCTGCTTTGTGCACAGTAAGCATAAGTTGTTTAGAAACAATTTCAAAATTCTCCAAAATTGGTGCACAGTGAGCATCGACTTTTCAAACCCACTAAGGATAATTAATTATACAAAGCCTCGCACGTGGCGGAATTTGGAAATTTTGAATTGACGTTGGCGTTTCAGTGAAGTGCGCCAAATTGGACGATGTTAGTGAAATTCTAAAGGCTTCCTGAATGCAGGCCCTTAAATAAAGGGACCCTCTGAAAGGCCTTTTTTAAATGAGACGATTTTAGGTAGAATTTCCTTGAGCTTTGCAATTAGCGCTGTTCTATTTCTGGTGGTGGAAACTCCAGTGAAGCGTAATCTGCGTTGCATTTGAATAAAAAACAAATACACTTCCAGAATCCTGACATTTAAAAAAGCAGTAGTGTTTCAGTTTTTCAATAATTAATTAGACAAGGGCAGTGCCGAAGTGCCGAGCCGGTGGCGGCACCCGACACCCGATTATTTAAAGTGCCGAGTCGGAGACGACAGTTCGGCACCCAAATTTAGCAAGGTGCCAAGTCGGAGCCGGTGGTGCCGATTCGGGTGCCGCGGCCCCGGGGGCCGGACTAGCAACTAGGTTAATTGGAGATATAGATTGATGGTAAAATTTCAAATTATTTTGCCGTATCAATTTTTATCTCATACGCAGCACTTTACAAATATTTGCATTACAAATCAATGTTTTATGCTATACTAAATTCACACCGTCTTTTTATCCTATATTGATGCTTTGTAATATGGAAAGTTTAAGATACATGCTGAGTCTGGAAGTATCTTCCCTTATTTTCCTTCGGTAGAATGGTAAATTGGAGGCGTTAGAGAAAATTTGGAACTCTAGTGGCGTTAACGGGGATTGCAATACTTGAGCTCACCAATAATTTTCCTACTTGTACGTAATTTAGAACAGAGTTTGGCATATTAAACATAAATTTTTGCTCTAAAAAACAATGGTCGGCACCCGGCACTTCTAGCTAGCCAGGGGACGTGTCCGGTGCCGAAAACCAAGCGGCAATCGGGAACCCATTTTCTTCCAGTGCCGAGCCGGAGCCGTCAGTACGTAACCCACTTTTGATGAAGTGCCGAGCCGGGTGCCACGGGTACCAGGGCCGGGAAAGTGCCGGGTGCCGTGAAACCCTAGTACCTAAAACTTAAGATCGTTTTCATTTTCATCCGCAAGTGTGCAGATTATCATTTCAATCGGTTGGTTGAAGAAATATCATATGCTTTGGGGGTGGGGAAATAAATAGCATTTTTGACATGCGCTTAAGACGCTAGGATAACGTAAGAAAAGATAACTTTCATTTATCAATGGGTAACCTTTCCTGAAATGAACTTGTCATGAGTTCCGCGACTATTATCTGATGAAATTCTTATTTATTATTTATAGAAAAATATTATTTGTTTGAGTTGCAATCATTTTGAATTTCTAAAAATTTATCAAGTCAAGGTTTTTTGGAGAAAGTTAACGCTTCACAATTGGAAGCGGCCTTTTCAAAAATTCTTAGGCGTTGAAACCAGTCCTCAATGTTTTCTTAACTCTCTACAGTGTGTTGAGGTTCGTGTTATGTTCATGCACTGCTACTTACAAAAGGAAATTGCATACCCATTACATACAAAACGTCTTAAATTTCATGGTACACTCAAATGCTTTGTGGAATGGGGCTAAAGGTCATTTCCTTTTTAGCCTCAGCCGCCATGCCAAGTCATGTTGGAGCTAAATTATTGATCAAAATGGGAAGATGCTCAAGGACGCGCACATGCTCTCTGTTTATAGTCAAGGACAAAAGCAACACTTCACTGTCAATCGGCAGTAACACAATGATTATTTTTTCGTACTAGGTAATTAATCAAAATATTATTTACTGATTTAGTGTTAACCAGAAATAATAAAGGATTTTTGGAAAAGAGTAAAATTTTTAATTAATTAAGTAGCCTAATTAACCTTAATTAGCTGAGTAAAAAACTAAGTAATTTAATTGGTTATAAGATTAGATGAGTTTATTTTAGATTATTTTAAAAAATTTCATCAATATTTTGGATTCTATAAAGGAACCATTGTGGAAGCGGAAACGACGAAGCACTTACATGAATCTAGAAGTGTTATACCATAAATTTCGAAATAGCAGCACAGCACTGCTATTCCGTTGGAGACCCTCAAAGGACGCGCCATTAAATAGGCCTGCGCCACAATTAGGGATGTAGCACAATTTTTTACCATTTTTTTCAGAATTTTGAAAAAAACTCGTAAACAAAGCAAAAAGTTGCTCTGAAATATATCAGCCGAATCCTAACTGTAAATTTTGAAAGTTTCTTCCTTTATGCCAGAGGTCCAAAATGACAATCCTGATCAAATAGGTGTAATTGATTGATACATGATCATGATTGTTTGTTGAAACTCCAACTCTTCAAATTTGATTGTTTTTAAGTCTGAAAGATAGAAAGAGTTCAGATTTTATGGGTGTGAGAGGTGACCTTAGTACATACTTCTTCGGATTTCGGCTCTTCGCCTCGTGACGGAACGTCTAAAAATCATTTTAAGCGTGTTTTAAATTATTGGAAACGTTACTAATCTTGAGTTAATGGCAATTAAAATAGGCCAATTGGCAAAGGTTAAAGGTCAATTAATAAGTTGGCCTCTTTTTTTAAGTGATGCAAATTTTGCGGAAGGCTAAACCACCGCACCGGACCCTCTCGCCGGTCAAATCCAAAGTGATTATGCAGAAGGTGGGGCAAACTGGCTCCGCCGTGATGCCCCATTTTGCCTTCGAGCAACTGCTCTATAGTGAACTCCTTCGCTCTGTAGAAATTGCAGTCCTGGAGGCAGGCATACTGCTAAATTATCATGGTCTACAATGATTTAAAATTAGCAATTTTGACCAATTGAAAATTCTGAAATTTCAGCATTTCCAGTACCACTAATGAAATCTCGGCATTTTGAACAATGAAAGTTCAGCATTTGCGTTTTGTGACCATTGAGAGATCGACGTCTCCTAAAAATAGGATTGCTCAATTTTGCGCAGTAATAAAGCATCATTACTTTTTCTAAAATTTCGAAATGTTTCCACCTATTTTTTTCAACACATCAATTTTGACAAAATTTTGTGTCTTTAATTTTCTGCTAGCTGCACCCTGCACCATTTTACAATGCCACTTGTCAAACGCTTCTAGTTCCGTTAGGTTCCTAACCTAACGCTTGAGGTTTTCTTACAAAAGAAACTTTTATTTATATTTTATGCATTGATTTACAACAAATCCCTCCTCATAAATTAGCTATTGGCCTTGTTAACAGAATGGTGTGTTTAGATTCTGGTGAAACTCACGGTACATTGGTCAACGGCATGGGTTTTGAAATGCGATAGATTTAATTCAAATATGATGCCATGTAGTATCCGATGTCAAAATTAACTTCCGAAATAATTGCATGTTAGAAAATGGCAAGAATCAGCATCTAGTAAATCGCTAGTGTTTGCCATTAGTGATTCTACCGGGCGTTTCACTAGAATCCGAACACCTCAATTTGTTACCACGGTCAGTAGCTAATTGTATGAAACGGGATTTGTTGTAAATTTTATTTTCTCTTAGCGTTGTCAACGATTCACCCTGTATTATGCAATTACTTTTGCCTCAAAATCCCCTCATAGTTGAGCAAAATAAATTATATTGTTTATTTTGTGGTGTTCAGTTTCTAGTAAAAAGCACGGTACATATGATTCAAAAAATAGAAAAAAAAACTACAAATAAGGAAAACTGTGGATAGTAAAATTTTAAAGTTACTTTTAAAAGTAGCTTCCGAATTCTAATGTAATTGATTAATCTAATGTGATGAAACCATTATTTCAATTTTGAAGTTAGTCATAGAGCAAACTATAAAATTTTACGATAAACAAGTTGACGTACGTGTAGACTATTAGCGTAAAAAGAAATTATCTATATTATTTTATGAGTATGTAGTACAAGAATCTCAAAGTGATTATGTAGCAGTTAATTTTGAGCGAAATGTTTGAAATTTCAAAGTTGGAAAATACTAGTCTACGGAAACATCTTCATAAGAGTGGAAAAGCGGTGGTTTCAGTTTCTGGTGAAACGCACGGTATAGCTATAAGCCATATATAAGCCAGCTATATATAGTCTAGGTTAACCTTCTAGGGAAAATATGGAATTGTGACTGTCGTGGAGACAGAGAACAAAGATAAGGACCTCATAAAAAATAACCTAAAAAAACCTAACAATAAAAATACGCCTGTTGAAGTGCGAAGTACATTGAGAAGATTATTTAATGCCAAATTGTAAACAACGCTGCTTATCATAGAAGCTTGAGTTAGGGATTAGACATCGCTGACATTGCAGTAGGAGGCCAATGCATATTGGTACCCTTAAGGGCCCCAAGTAATGACGGAAAATATCTGATAATTGAAATTTGGAGGAGATATTCAAACTTAAAAATTTGAAAGTCCATGATATGATTGCTCTGAGTTTGAGATTTTACACTCATTTCAGTTTACCTGAAATTGAAAGGAGAATTTCGTCTCCGCCAAAATTTAATTAGTAATTAACGATTTTTCCAATTAGTGTATTATTTGGGGCAATTAAAGGTGACTATGCACTGGTCTCATCATGGAAGACAGTGTGCGTCATCCAAAAATGATTTCATGTTATAAATAAATTCCAGGAAGGAATGGGTGCGTTTTGGTATAATGTTTAAGTATAGTGCAACTCATTATGCATTTCCAAATTGTATGGTGTCGACGTTATTTTTAAAATTCCACAATGTTATTTGATTCCTGCACAACACTAAATTTCACTCATTTTTCTTAATTTTATATTATATTTAATGTTATTGTAATTCCCCTAAGGTTCCCAACGTACAATCCTTTCTTCAAAGGTTAGAAGTTGCAATTTATAGCGTTGTTCCAATTCAAATGAATTGAATTGAATAGCGTTGTTACACTTTTAAAAAATTTTGAACTTTTAGAATAACTTGATTTGAAAAATAAAACCGTTTATCCAAACAAGTAACGGCTCCAAATAAATATTTCCAAAAATGTTCTGAAAAGTTTGGAACAGTTGCTTGTTCGGGAATGTTTTTTGGGAACTAATTTTTCGGAACCTTTTTTTAGAACTATTTTTTCAACTATCTTCTAGACCATTTTTTTGAAACTATTACGAAACTATTGCTTGCTTCCCTTTACTTGCTCATTTTACGTTTAGTTCTCAACCTAAACCTAAATCCAAAGTAATTGTCACAGAGAAAAACTGTATATGGAAAAGTTACTCAGCTTTATGTTTTTAAACACATTTGTACAGGTGACATATTCCCTTATTTATAATAGAACCACTGTTGAAAAAAATTAAGTACAAAATTTGAACATTTTCAAAGTACCAAAATTTTATATTTTGCAAAAATGCCCTTTAAATGTTGACGGTATGGCAAAATGACCTTTGTAAAAGTTGATTTTTTTTGTTCTTTGACATTTCCACTAAGGGTTCGTAAACATGTGTGGGTACTGTGGGTACTTTGGGTTCCGGTCATGGTGGGGAGGCGGTGGCTGT
>JAQFYP010003336.1:0-11051 GCA_034694865.1 Bilobella braunerae | reverse complement strand
ACCTTCAATACTTTTCCGGTTTCCCCTTCCGGCACTATTGAAATTGAAGTTTGAACTCAAATCAACCAAAGTTTTACGATTGCGTCTTTCAGAACAATTCTATTCCCTAGTAGTAATGACTTACGGAATGTAATACCCTCTTCCCATCTCAGTCAAGAAAAAGTTGATTTAGGTCTTTGGCCCTGAAGTGTTTGACACACCGACCCCAACTTCGAACTTAGCCTTTGGAGTGTCCCAAAGGTCATTTGTGCAAAAATTGAAAAAATTAGGACATTCCCATTACATAAGCCCTAGGAGTATAAATTGAAACAAAAATGTTTTGGGAAAATATTAAAGTAGTGATTATCTTAAAAAACTACTGTCACATAACCAGACTTGAAAAAAATATGTTGTAAAAACCCATGAAATATGTATTTAAATATGTACTAAAAAACCAGCCAAATATTTATTAAAATATTTTTTAATTTAGCAAATATTTAGCAACCTACCAAAGTTTTTTGATTATTTTATGCTACATTTTATGCAATTCTTAATTAAAATACTGTCCTACAAACGAAAAACAAGGTTATACGCTGTAGTTTTGGTTTCTGTCTCTAAAAGCTGCTTTGTTAGTTACCTAATTCTTTCTAAAAATTTAAGTTTTCAAGCCGTTTTATAGCATTGTGTAGAGTTAAGAGCATTCGCACATCCTATATAATAAAATATTAGTAGTGTTAAATGTTTCAGGTTAAAGTTTATAAACTTGATTCAAATCGTTCAAATTAAAATTTAATACGAATTTACTTACTTTGTGTTAAAACCGGAAAAATGCGCGACAAAATTGGGTGTATGTTAGGTATGATCTTGCTTACGTATATACAAAAAGGTCAATGAAATAAGATTATCCAAACAAGCCCATCTTAGTGCAGGATGAGGTGGAGACTAACAAAAATCATCCTGTCACAGGGCAAGCTTCTTTGCCTCTTAAAACCAAGAAAAAAAAGAAAAAAAATAGCATTCAAAATTCACATAATATTTACATAACATTTAAAAGCTCGCAAGCCTCATGCGATTATGATCCCCTACCACGATTGTAACAACTAATAAGTAATTTTCATTTGCAAAATTTAATAATGACAAAAACAAGTCACACCATAAGTAAATTTCAACATAATTGTGCTATTTCGCTAGCCTTGAGTTGCACCAAATAAGCCAAATAAGCATTAGACTCACAAAAAAAAATTACAAAACTGCTAGTTTTCTTTTAAAATTTGGCTTAAAAGTGTGGCTTTTTTGGTAAATTTTGAAATATGTTGTTAAATATTTTTTATATTTTTTTTGTTCAAATATTATTTAAAATATAAAAATATGTAGTATGTAAGAACATATTTTTTTCAAGTCTGATTATCATACATGTTATAACTATTTGTAGTAAAAACGTATTTAAAAACATTTTTATATATCAACTTCATCAGTATTCCACCATTATTTGTCGGCATTCTCTAAAGGATCTAAAAAGTATTTTAATATTTTCAATTAAGGGACGTTTTTCCTGAAGCATACTTCCAGGCAGTACAACAAAACGAGACTTGTGTCGCAGGGTGACTTTCCCTAGGCTAGCTCTTCTTAAACTAACTTTCACTCATCTATGTCTAGTCTCCCACAGCACTTGGAAGAACGCAAGCACGATATCCCTCGTTCTGTCAAGAACATTTCCTTTAGCCTTCCTCTCACTCCCAATTTCTTTAGAAATTTAGCGGAAAAAAAAAGCAAGGCAAGAATTTTAACACGAAAGTAGTTTCAAAGATTTTTCGGATTTTGCTCGGATCAATCATATGCCGTTGAAACCTTTAAGGCTTGAATTACTGGTTCGCTTCCATCCACGCACGCCTAGAAAAAATTACATTTTAACAGAGAAGGTATGCTGCCACTAAATTGAGTCAGCAGCACAGTACAAGGACTCTAATATTTTAATAAGCATTTTTCTCAAGAGTTTTTTTTATGATAATTTGACGAGGACAAAAGTTAATAACTTTTACGCCTACCTAGTGGCCTGAAGTGATTTTACCGTAGGGGTAAGATGAAAACAATCCATATTACAGATTGATCTTACGCAATTGCTCTTATATTCAAGGAGGCAATGGTGACCATTTGAAGATGACTATAAAAATGGAACACTGAGAAAAGAGCCGGGTGAAAGGAAAGCAGTACCTCAAAGTAGGTACTTTAGGAATAGAAAATAGGAATGAAATGTCTGGAGACCAACCGTCAATGTAAACTTTCCCAAGTTGTTAGTTTAGCTTGACAACAATGCACATCTGGGAAATTCTAAAAGTAAAACTTTTCTTACAAATGTACCCTTAAATTCTAAACTAAACTCTCCCGTTAACTTCCAAATTTTATGTTCAACGACATTTGTTTTGTGAGAAAAAAATGTGAGAACGAAGAGATAATTTCCCAGAAGTAAGAAGTAGAAATGGTGCTGATTTGGAAAATTTGGGTTATTAAACTATTGTTAAACAAAATAATTCAAGCATCTAGTTTATTTATCTTAAAAATTTAAAATGTTTACCGAAAATCTACCAATACTTGCAGAGATGCAAATTGTTGTGTATGTTATTTATATCGGTCCAAAACCAAACAATACTAAAGTACTCAGTATAGTAACAATAGAAAACATGTACATCATGAATTCAAATATTATAGTATTGCGTAATCATTTAATGTAATTAAATATTTTTTTTTATTCTATTTAAACGTTTTTTAACACAACTCTTTCTAATTCTAATTCCGAAGTAGGATTAGTTTGGATCAAATTGGTTTGAGAAGTGCTGCGAGAAACGACTTGTAAAATTTATTTTGAAAATAATTTAGAAAATGTTGCGGTTGTGTTATTACACCGTTGGAATCTAGAAAAGTGGTTTTGCATATAAATAATCTAGTATCTTGTTGTCGTAAGTTTTATTTGAATGTATACTCGATTTGCCTGGAGCAAATTGTAGTTTTACAATCCAGGACCTCTTTCGCTTCATGATTCTTCATATTATCTGTAAAACCGGGCAAAATTTAAAGTTAATAGTTTCTCAATTTAGGCAACTTAGCTTGAGTCCAAGTTAAAAACCATTGAAATTTTTTCATGTTGCCAGTGCCTCAGCAAACTTGAAACTATTTTACAATGAAATTCCCGTCAACCACAGAATTTCAGGCTATACTTTATTATACAAAATATTTCACACAGCACAAAAAAACGATGCGTAAGGAATGGTACGCCGTCTCCAACTTTTCCTTATCAAGTACAGAAATTTGTAATCTTACAATAGTTTTGTCACACATATATTTCATGAGAGAAAGCAATACTTTGTAACTAAAAGCAAAGTTTTTAACCTGTAATTCAATTTATTAACCATTTGAAATAGAAGAAAATTACATCCATCACAACAATTTTGAAAAATAATGAAATAATTTTGGATTTTATAAGATTAAACAACTTGAAGCCGCGTGTATTTGTATATGCGCTTATATGCATGTAATGTTGTTTATGTATTACGTGTTGCTTTAGGACTTGCCAAACTAGTCCGTCTTAGGACAACATGATTCAAAAATTAAAATTAAATCCCCATATTGCAGGACGGGCTAGTTTGGCTAGTTCATTGTACGCGTTGTATGTATTATAATAAGTGATTATGTCGTTTGGATTTATCTAGAATCTCATTGCAGCTTTCCAAAATTCTCACAGAGAAGATAGAAAACCTGAATTTTTCATAAAATATTACAAAACAAATTTCACATTGAGAGTACAAATTCAACTTAGACATAAATATTACGGTGTCTCTGCTGTACTAAATGTTTGTATTTGTTTCTTGAAGGAAACACACTTACATTTTGAAAATGAGAGTCATTAGTTTTGTAGAGAGTAACTTCACGAGTGCTACAGGGAACCACAAAACGTATCTTGAATTAGATCATCAACTTCAAAGGGAAAACCATAAAGTGGATTTATACTTCCACCGGTAATTTCGTCAATGTTTACTCCTGCAGTTTTAGTTTGGGAATACGTGGACAAATTTGGGGAAACAAATAGTTTAGAGCCACAGGTCTCCCACCCACTTAGGCTCCTTGGAGAGAATTAGTAATTTCACGAAAGGGCTAATTGGACTCTTAAGTGTGGGTTTTAGGGAAAGCTTCTTTCCATTTTTTTTTTCCAATTTTACCTCATTTAAACTTCTCGCCACTCAACGTTGTGAACGCATTTTTACGTAAAAAGCTCACTTTACCAAACGTCAACTCACATTTCTCACTGAATGACTAATGGAAATCCGATTTCAATACAAGGAGAAAGCTGTTCTCCCGCACAAGCTAATACTCACTTACTTGTGTAATAATATTTGCATCATAATGCCGATAATTTGGGAAGACTTAATGACAGAAGTGAACGGTTCCAATTAATGGATTTGAAATTTGAATACTTCGATATCAAAAGAAATTATTGAAATTTGAGTATTCGTCAAAACATTTCACAATATTCTCGAGCAAAAGATTTATCCAAATTCTGAGTTTGTATATCAAACTTACAATCGCAATTTATTTGCATCTCTTATGATTAAAAGCACGTTTACGGAATAATATTTTAGGATCAACTTTTCTTTTATATGTTATGCAATGGATGGGTTCGATATGTTGGAACTTTCGACTAGAATTTAGAAGCAATTTTGTAGGTCATTTTTCAATCTCACTTGGCAAACCCTTAGACGGTCTTAATTTAATTCAGTGATGACATAAGTGGCTTGAGATGTCTAAATCTATAAAATGTTTAGTCAATTGCTTAAAAATACTTTTCAAGTGTACCGATTTTTAATTCTCATATGCATTTGTATATCAAAAGGTGAACGAGAAATAGCATACCGTGGTGAAACGGTACAATCTAGTAGACAAAAATAATAACTACCTACCGTTGTTGAACATAGAATGGTTTCTTAGAACCATAGGAATTTATTCATTCAACAGCAAAGTTTGACTTTGAGGTTATTTTGAGGTTAAATGAGTCATTCTCAAAGGAAGGTGGCTTCTAGGGCCATCAGAGTTTGATCTTGAATGTATATTTTGAGGCCAAAGCGCCGTTTTCGGGCATGGAGGGTGCATCCTAATCATCATCTAGCATCATCTAGTGCGTCTTGACATTTTGTTTTGTGGAGAAATGGTGTTTTAGAACTCATTTTTAGGGTTACAATTTTAGGCCAACGGGGGGCCGCAGCTGTATCCAATACAAATGTTGTCTCTCTGTTTCAGAGGAACCACTTTTATTGTTCCAGGATTATTTTTCATGTTGCCATAAGATATTGTTCAGCTTGACCATTGACCCCTCAAAGAGTCATTTGGGTTAAGAGCTAGATCTAGGGGTGGTATCAAAGAACTCATATCCGCAAACAAATTTAAAATCTGTACCTTTAGATAATTGGGGTCTTCGGACGCGCCAAACGGAAGGTGGGCGGACATCAGAGCGAAAACAAAGCAGCTAACGCTATTCAATAAGTAAATTCAAAACAATTCTCGTCACGATTACACTTGAAATTTCCCTCTTCAAATAACAAAATCAATTTCTGTCTCGATTTCTCCTCGCGTAAACTACGCGGAGTATGTTGAGCTTATAAAATCAGGAACCTTGCGGCAACATATGTTTGGAATGAGGTTTTGGCTTATTACGGTAAAGCTATTTGGCTCTTCTAACTTTAAAATGAAATTCTCCAAACATGGCGCCACTAAACATAATTTACTCTATTTATTTCAAAAGACCATTCAAATATCAATGCTTCAGAAGCCGGACCTAAAGAACGATTAGTAGTGGTGGTGGCAAAACTCATCGACGGTTATATACATTTTATATAAACATTGAAAAGAAAGCAGGAGGATGTTTTTGAAGAGGTTGACCATTTGCGGTCAATTAAGAAGTTGCCGTACAACTCGTTTGTGTGAGGTCTTTAATGACATTTGAGAAACTCAGTTAAATACATTTTTTTTTGCAAATGGCGTAATCGAAGTTAATGCATGAGAACAATTTCTGAGAAGTAGTTGTGTCTGACGTTCATCAAATAAGCTGGCCCTGAGGATGAAAGGATTTTGAACGACATTTGAAGGCATAAAGTTTTAAGCAATTTATTACTTTTTATTGCCAGAAAGTTTGGGCCAATTTCGCCGACAACTACAAAAAACAGACTTTTCGCAAAATTAACATTAAACACAAGGTCCGATTGGGTGACTTTTTGGAAATAAACCCATTTTTACAATCACATTTCACCTCCCATTTATTAGATATTCCGTCAATTGGTAAGTTTTCAAAATTTTATATTAATGATTTCTACCATTTACATGCACTTTTTGCTGTGGAAATTTTATATTTTATATTATTTTATGTTATATAACGAATTGTCACTGTTATTGCGTTGCATTTAGACCAATTAAAACTTTATAATATTGATAAAAAAATATCAAATGTAGAACTAGAATGGATATTTGCTTAACAACGTGAGGATAAAATGAAATTCGATTTTCTCAAGTTTCTTCTCTCGTTTTGCACCCTAAATTGTTGTTTTTAAATGCTGCAGGCGATAGTGGAATTACGCACAAGAAATTGAAAAGGATATGGATTGAAGATATTCCTAAGAGGTCAACTACAATGCCTCACTACGAAGACAAGAGTTTGGAGCCGAGTTTTATATGAAGTCTTCCTTGCCGAGGTTTGCGGTCAATCGGATTCCATAATTACGCCTGTGCAGAAACTCGGTATTGGACAAAGGTGAATAGATTAATCTTGGGGAGTTCTTTGACAAAAGATGCAAGTTCTGCGGAGAATCTCTTTCACTAACTCATGTACTGGAGCAAACCAAGTAGAAAGAAATACATTCCTATGTGTTGCCTCATCAGACGACGCTGGAGAATTGATCAACAGTTTCACCACAGTCAGTGGTCCTATTCAAAGCTTTACATATTTTCATGTGTAGTTCAATCTCTAAATATACAAACAATCCAAAACTTTTAACAAACAAATATGCTGGTTAGCAGAGGGTGTGCCTTTTTATTTTTTAATTATACAATTAGGGAGAGGAAGCACGCCATAATCTAGGCTGAATAATCTAGGCAACAATAATTTAGGCACTAATAATCTAGGCAACAAAAATCTAGGCAAACCAAAAATCTAGGCAGAATAAAAATCCAGGCGACAATCATCTAGGCAACTAATATCCAGGAAAGACAATTATCTAGACAGCATAAAATCTAGGAACATTTATACTTTTCTTGTAGTTTGAAGGTTAGGTTTTGAAAAATTGGTTTAGGTTTCAATCAAATGTTTTGATTGGATACATAAAGGAAAAATCTTAATAAGTTAAAAATTGCTGATTTTGCTAGCGGTTTTAACTTATTTCAGGTACTGGGTTTTGAACTTGTACCCATGCTGTAACTTTTGAACCCAAACGTCTCACTTATCCTCATAATTATGGTTTTTATCAATATAAAGCTTGATCGTTGTTTCCTAAATTTTTATGCTGCCTAGATAATTGCCTTGCCTAGATATTAGTTGCCTAGATATTTTTAAATATCTATTTGGTATATTCAAATACAATTGATTTTAAAATTAAAAAATAAATTAAAAATGAAAATAGTTTACACAATATCCAGCTTCAAAATTATTAACTGCAAAATTTTCATTCAAAATCGACTTTCAGGTGCATTTATACAAATTTTTGCTTCCTTTTTAAGATTTAAGATTGTGAAATTTAAGCATACTTACTTTTTCTGCACAAGGTGACAAGGAAATGTTTAAAAGAGCAGTAAATTTATAACATATAGGAATACGTGTTTGCATCCGGTCATGTTTGTTACACAAAATGTAATCAAAATTTCCGGTCCAAATCATTTGATAATACCAAAATATTGGTATAATTCTTATGTGCACTTTACTCCTCGCAGTAGCTACCCCCATAAATTCTTTTGAAACCAAATCTAATACATTTCACAAATTATGCTACGTACCATGGGTACCATACGTGCGTCAAAATATTACGGAAAATATTACGGTTTGCTACGAATCGATGCCTCCAATAAATAATTAGTCGTTGCAATACAGTAACTTCACAAGAAGTGTCGAAGACAAAACTTTCGTCGAACTGCACACTGCAAAAGAAAGCAAATGACTGAGCTACTTTCCCTCCAAACAAGGCAACATTACCCTTATCTTTAAACACAACTTCTACTTGAGGAGAAAGCAAAAACTTCGGCTGAAGTGTTAGAATGATATGTGCCAATTAGGCAGACCCAAGAAAAGTTAGTGGCATCATAACTTTCTTTTACACTTGTTGGACACTAATTGTTCAGAAAACAGGCAAATGGACAGAAGCCTAATTAACGCGGAAGAAATAAATGTGACATAAACTGAGAAACCAAATTTTCCAAACTTTCTCAAGAGGCCTCTACCACAATTTTTACAATCCTTTACTTTAACTGATTTTCAGTTTCAACAGTGCAAAATTAAAGAACTTCAGAAGAAAATTAGTCTAAGTTACCGTAATATTTGTGTTATCCACGAAGTGTTATCGATAACTTTTAGCATTGTGTAAGGTGCTATTAACAAAATCCATTTCACTGCTCAAATAAATATTGCACCCTGAACTAAAACTTGTATGTGCACGAAAGTGTCCATTTGTGATATTACTATTGTTTTACTTTTAGCAGTGCCAATTGACGACATATTTCTACTTCAAAGGGTCAGTCACAATCGCGTTTATTTCTAATTCCCATGTAATAATCTTCCAGTTAATTGCCGAATATCACCTTTCAAAATTTAATTTTAACGCGTAAGTTTAGGTAACATAATTATTTTTACTTTTGTACTTCCTGACACACATTAAAAAGTGGCATTTCCACATTTTTTCATTTTGAAACCATGGGAATTGAAAAAATGTTAGGCTCAAAAAACCTTAATTGTCGTGTAAACAAACCATATGCTTTTTACAGTGTATGACGTTGTTACCAAACAAATTCAGCAGTCATGTAGAGTATAAAACAAAATGTTTGAAAACTGAAAATGACTTGAAGCAACTTAAGCAAAAGAAGGGCCAATAGAGTTTTAGTCAAGTGAAATATTTATTGGCGTAAAGCGGAAAAGAAAATTTTGAAACCTTTTGAAAGTTTTCCAATTTTAATAAATCTGACTGGGCTGAAATTAAAACCTAGTTTAAGTCGCTTTTTCAAGCCCTAAGAGTTGCTTGAGTGAAGGAAACAGGACGCTTTTCGGGAGACATTCATTCTTACGACACATGAATTCCTTAAAAGAGTTTATTTATTGCACCCGACAGTACAACAGAACAAATACTTCCACCATTTTGTTTGCACAACCTTGCTGTTTATTGAAACCGATATATTTTTAGCATAGATCGACTGACGTCATTTGATGTTTAGTGAGTTAGTGAAGTGGGAAAACAAAAAGCTTGCCGTTTTATAACTCGAAAACACAACATGTCACTCACGGTCGGCGAGTGGCTACATTTATTTTCGAGTTCCCCGTAAATAAAGTTCACTACGCGTACACGGCACCTTGATATGTCAAGACTGTCTCAAATTTATGGGCACCGTAATCCAAGGGTTTTTGGAGTAAGTAAGAAATTAGTGGAAAGGAAACTAAACTTTAACATTTGCAACAAGTGAATGCTAAAACAGCACAAGGCGAACATTAAGCCTTTAATTAAATAGAATTAACTTTTAACTCATAATTCAGTTTTATTAGAATTTTGTTGGTTTTGGAAACATGATTTACTACAATTTAACCTCAAAACACTGTGCTGAGCTACATTACTTGGTGGATACAATAAACGGGAAAATTCTAATCGATGGTTTTGATATATCGGATTTGGATCTACAAAATTTTCGAAAACGCCTAAATATAATTCCACAAGTGAGTTGTTTAAAAAAAAGTTTTTTTTAATTAAAAAAAAACGTTGTGACAAACTTGGATCCCGTATTCCAAGATGCACTACTTGTATCTGGGAGTATTCGTACTAATGTAGATCCTTTCGATGAATACACGGATGGTGAAATATGGACAAGTATTGAACAAGCACATTTAAAAAATGTAGTAGATAGGCTTCCAGGTGGTCTGGAATACATTGCACAAAACGGTGGTAGTAACTTTAGGTATGTACTCCTACATATTGTATGTATCTACTAGGCACAAAAAAAAAAGTTGTATACACTGAATACGAAAGTTATGTATTTCAGTTCCGGCGTGAGGCAATTATTTTCGTTGGCCAGAGTATTGCTCTAGCGCTCAAATGTTGACCCGGAAACGGAGGATCTAATACAAGGAACCGTTCGAAAGTAATTTGATGGTTCCACGGTCACTACCATTACACAACGAATACATGCACTATTGGATTCGGATCGGTAAAGTGTAGTTGTATTCACCTATGTAGTTATAAATTTAAATTGCATTTAACATAATACTTACCGTAAATGTTCTAATATATGCCGGGTTCTAATATAAACCGGGGTTTTAATATAAGCCGGGGGTCAGGATTTCAAACTTGATTATAAGCCGGGTCTCTAATATAAGCCGGGAGTCTAATATAAGTCGGGTATCCTAGGTTGGATGGACCTACTAGTTATGTATAATATGCCATTCAAGGCATATGTGACTCAAATTTATGACAATTGGTTAGAAATTGACACTGATTTGAACGAATAAGTAGAAAAGGCACTTCAGAATTTCTTCTTCTGATATTTTTTTTTATTGATTTTTTGTACTTTACTGTTTGAAACAAAATATAAGCCGGGTCTCTAATATAAGCCGGGTCTCCAATATAAGCCGGGGGTCGGGATCCCAAATTTGATTATAAGCCCGGGCTTATATTAGAACATTTACGTACCTTCATTTAGGATCCTGGTACTCGATGCTGGACAAATTCGGGAATTCGATACCCCGAGAAACCAAAGTGGTTCAACATTCCGAGAATTAATGAGTACTTGATGTAGGGTTATATACATTATACACATTATTATATTATCCAATATTAATATATATTACT
>JAQFYP010003335.1:0-11051 GCA_034694865.1 Bilobella braunerae | reverse complement strand
AATTTTTACATCATACAAAAGTATACCAAACTACAGTCACTATTGGAAACATCCAACATATGTCAAATATTGCAGACTTTCAAAAATTATTCAAAACAATTTTTTTAAATTAATTTAACAGCAAGTTTGTTTTTGGTTGATTATCGTAGAAGATGTGTTGTCCTTCACACAGTAGGCATTACAAAATATCATTTATAATTCCCACCTCTGTAGAAAACGCGGCTTGCTTCGGTGGATTTACAATAGTATTGTATCTGACAGTGATATCAAAAAAATTTAAAATGTAATTACATTTTGAAAATTCTGCGTCGACAATATTTGCTAACAACGTGAGATACCGGGATTGGTTCTCATTTGTTTTTTGGCGTTTGTGATATGTACATAATGTGTAATATCTAATGTAAAATTAATGATTGTAGAATTGCGTCATATCAATTAGCCCTTCTAGTGTAGAATGTACCAGTAAAGGATCACGTTTGTTTTTAAATTGACATTAGGTTTTGTCTCTAAATGAACGAGTATGAAAATTTTTGGAGATGACGGCACTGCGTAAAGTAGTTGGAATGCATCAGTCGTTGGGTGTATAAAAGCGTAATACTAAACGAAAGCAAAAACCTGATAATGCGAATGCACCGATGCGAGCGTATACAATACAGGCCAATCGGCAATACTGTTACGTATGTTGTTAATTGGAAGCAGGAAATAGTTAAAAAAAAGATCCGAAAAAAAGCTCCAAAAAAACGTTCCGAAAAAATAAATAAAAAAACGACCAAATTTAAATTTCAATTTAAAAATTAATAACTGCTTGGTTTATATAGTTAGGTTACGGTTTTAAATTAATTATTAAATGAATATACAATGTACAAGCATTAATGAATTAAAAGTTGCTGATTGCGCGATTGCTCGCTTATGCGAGCACAATCAGCAATTTTTAATTCATTTAATTTTACGTAATATGATTCTAGACCTAATTTTAATTTATAAAAATTTAATTTTTAGTAATCTTACTTTTCTGGTTTTTGTAAAGTTTTGTTTTGGAAAATTTATTCTCGGAATAATTTTTTGGAACTGTTTTTTTCGCAACTTTTACTCGTTTGGAACTATTACTCGTTTGGAACTTTTTTAAGAACTGTTACCTAGAATCTGTTAATTACCTGTATTAGATTCCTTTCATCGCATATTTAGCTGCTAACATCACTCTATTTCAACTTTTTTTTAGCGGCGATATATTACTCGTTCCCGAAGAACGGCTGGCTAACATGTAAGGGAGTGGGTAGGGATTTGGAATTCATTCGTAACTCATAATTAACTTCGTAACTAACTCATTCGTATACATGTATGCAAATGATGGTGTTTTTTAAATTTTCACAAGGCTATTGGTAAACCGTATTGGATCATTATCATGTCTTCTGATTGTGTAGCCTAATCACAGAGGTACTGGCATGCACAAGGTCAGAGGTTAGGCAATTCGGTTACGGTTTTAAAGTAATTATTAAGTGAATATACAATGGACAAGGATTTAATGAATTAAAAATTGCTGATTGCGCGATTGCTCGCTGACGCGAGCGCAATCAGCAATTTTTAATTCATTTAAGTTTACCTAATATGATTTGAGAACTAATTTCAATTTATTAAAAATTCAATTCAATTCAATTTTCTTATTTTTCTGGTTTTTGTAAAGTTTAATTTTGGATTTTTTTTTTCGGAACTGTTTTTTTTTCGGAACTTTTACTCGTTCGGAACTATTACTCGTTTGGAACTATTTTTTCGTAACTATTACCAAGAATCAGTTAATTACCTGTATTAGATTCCTTTCATAGTCAATTTAGCTGCTAACCTCACTTTATTTCAACTTTTTTTTTAAGGAGCGTTATTACACGTTCCCGAAGAAAGGTTGGTTAACATGTAAGGGAGCGGGTAGGAATTTGGAATGATGGACTCATTAGTATACATGTATGCAATGTATGTGTCTTTTAAATTCTCGCAAGGCTACTGGTAAGCCGTAATGTATCATTTCCATATCTTCTGATTGCGTAGCCTAATCACAGAGATACTGGCTTGCACATGGTCACAGGTTAGGCAATTTCTCAAGGTGAGAACCACTAGCAAAGACTTTTATGCGGCTGATCGGGAGATTTGCACTCACATGCTTAGGCTGGCTAGTGGAGTGAGACAGAAGCTCTTAACCACTATGGCAAACTCGGCAGACCCAACTTTTTTATTCGAATTCAAATTTTTCTTTTCAAACTTTCAATTCTTTTCAGAATTCTTACGGGAATTAAAAAGTTGAGAACAACTTTTGTAAGCGAGGAATTTGTTTAAATAATCGAAAGTAAAGCCCTTTTTGGGGCGCATGTTGTCCTGTGTTAAATCCTTTAGAGATTCAAAAAAATTTTTAAAAACTCCAAAGATTTAAAAAAAAATTAAACTGAACATCAAAAGTAAAAGAAATCAATCTAATATATACATTATTTTAATCACTATTTTCATGTTTATTTTTAATATATTTATATATGTATATATATGTATCTATATATATATATATATATATATATATATATAAAGATTTTATATTCTAGTATGCTTATTGTTCCTATGAATTAAAGTAGCTCCTTGCAAACGGTTGTCATTTGGCTTTACGCACTTTGTGGTCAGGTGTTCCCAATAAAACGTGTGATTATGTCTTCAACCGTGATTCACTTGCAAAATGTTTTTTTTACAGGCGAGTATGTGTTTATTCGCGCTTGTGCTAGCAAGCAATTGGTTTGGGTTTTATTAAACGCGACGCTAGAGCAACATTTACGACAATAAATTATTCGTTTTCATTGTTGACTCTGATAATTTTGATAAACCTTAACATATATTGCTCCAACTTAATTTTCAAACAACTTTGCAAAACAATACATACAGTGCATATATTTTGCGCTGACGGTATGAAGCCAAAGGAGTCTTTTCTAAGCTTTCTTCTTCGTCCATAAATTAAAAAAAAATCAAGTGTAAAAAACTATTTTGGGGTGACCGGCTCCAGAAATCTTTATGGAAATTACAAATCTTTCAAAAGTATCAAAATGTCAAAAGTGACTGTTCCATATATCTTGCAATTTCACTAGCTTACTTTTATTTCAATCGAGCTTTCAATACGTACATTGAAATTTTGATTTCAATTAAGTTTTCAATGCGTGTATTAAAATTTTGACTTGCCTATATATAATTCGATGTCTCGAAAATTTTGAAATTTATAGGCATTGACAAAAAAAAATAGCTATAGTTTTATGACTGGCTTAACACGTTTTCATGATTTCAGCTCAATCAGAAGGATTAGCGACGCGCTTTTAGTGCTAACCGTCCTTTAACTTTTAGCTTTTGTATTATCAAAAGATCATTGATGTATGATATTGAGATGATACAACATGTAATTTTCCCGAAACGTGACTCGGATTGACAGACAAGGCAATCCCAAATACCATAGTTTGGGCTAAAAAGTGTGAATGTTAGAATTCTTCTATTGTTTTGCCAAATAAAAACATCCATTTGGGGTTTAATTATGGTTGATGCCTGTTGAGACTGCCTGTGCTATTTCAAAATTGAACAATTTACTAATACGTAATGGAAATTAAACCTGATGAATGAAGCAAGTAATTTTTCCAATACTTCAAAAGAATAAATTTTTCAGTTAAATTTAACTTTTTTGCATAATAAATTCCACAAATGCGAAGGAAGAAATGAAGGTTTTAAAATTAAAATTTTGTATGAAATTATGCCATCACTGCGCGTAATCAAATTGTATAATGTTCTTTCATTCAATTTTAACTGTGAATTGTATGACAATTATTTTTCATACTCTTGTGGCCTATATATAGTTTATCCAAAGTTTCAATATCGTCTGTAGTTTTGAGGTAGAAGCGTTTGTATTACAGAGGTATGAAAACATAAAAGAAAAAATTTTTCAAAATAATTTTATTACATTTATTAATCAAACAAGCCGGTACTAAGACAAAAGTATCCTTTACAAAACCCTTTACAAATTTAAGGACTATTTCTATTTACAGTTTTCGACATTATTAAAAAAATTAAATTTCAAAGAATTTTTTGAAACTTGTATTAAGTCTCTTAAGGGTACCGCGACCCTAGTACGCGCTTTGTTGTCTTATTAGCTTAATATTAATGCAATTTTTACTAAAATAGAACTAATGGACACAATTTGTTATGAATCTTCTTAGAATGACATTATTTTGGATACCGGTCGCCGTGACACTTTTGTCGCTCGCCAAGTGCAGTTTGTGTTGTGCACCATTGCCAGCTGACCTACTATGCTATGAGTCCAAAAATTGGAGACAAAATCTCACATGTAGTGAAGGCGTTTGCACATGTACGGGTGGTAAAATATATAATCCCAGGTACAACCCGAATCAAGAAAAATGCCCTATTTTGGGTGCCTGTCAAACCCCCGCTGGTTCAAGCTGCAACATCGATGCCGATTGCCTTACCGACTTTTGTGACCAATCAAAACATGTTTGCGCATGTTACAGTGGCACCGCACTGGCCAACGGTACACAATGCCAATGCCATGTCTCACATTGGAACAGTGAGTTTAACGCTTGCATTGGTTACACTAACGCTCAGTATAATGCCACAACAAGAAGTTTTGCTTGTGACCCGGAATACACCATTCAAAACGATGTTACGTCATCATGTGACTGCTTGGTCGTGAAAGGAGACCCTACTTCTGGAATATGGAAACAAGCCTACTATGACGTGTACGCAGAAAAGTGCGTTTGCTACCGTCCATGGGTACTCGACGCTAACGGGAGCAATTACATCTGTACAGGAGCGGCGGCAATAAACAATGATACGGGCGAATGCACAAAATATACGCGGGCGTTCCAGCAGCCTCCCCGTTGTCCCCGTGGTATGACACAGAACGATGCGACCAGGTCATGTGACTGTACAATACAAGGAATAACTTACAGAGATTTCAGAGCAGGCTGTAAGTAGCCCAATACAAATATATATTGGAGGTCAGCATAGTAACAGATATTTAACTTTTTCTGCGTTAAAACCTCCTAGGTTAAAACCTAACATAACCTTGCTAATAAAGTCCTCTGATTTGTTTTCCTGAACTACCACTTAACCTATTTACAAAAACCGAAACATGAATCGTGCAACACAAGTGAAAAGGTATTGCTAGCAGGTACCTTTTCTGTTTGGGAGTTGCAATAGGAGAATTAAGTTTGAGTTTGTTGTCAAGAAAGAGGGTAGTAGCGCATTGGTCGCATAAAAACATACCAATTTTTCATACATTAGGGGCTAGAGTTTAGAGCATTTTTGTTAACTCAAATTCTAAAGTCTCCCGACAAATGAAATAGGGAAGTATTTGGAACTACAACCAATCAAAATTGAAGACAATTGATTGTTGCTTGTTTATTATTTGACACATGTATGTCGTTGTTATTAGTTGACGCTGACTATATTTCTAGTATTCTTTCCAAAGTCCACTTAATAGAGCTAACACATGTTCAAAAATTTGGAGGCGTTTTAATTTCGTAGTGTTTTGTGGAGAATGTAGTTAGCCGAAGCGTAACTTATAAATCCCGTATTATATTTTTAAGTACTATTTTTAAAAAGTTAATTTTTGTTAATTATAAATTACAATTAACTAATTTAAATAAATTAATAGAAGTTTAAAAAGTTTCATTTAAAAAAAGGAAAAATAAACGATGATGGTAGGTATCGAACAATCGATATTCGGATATACAGCAACAAATATCACCATTAGGAAAACCATTAGCTAAGCGTGTGTGATAATATAGGTCAAGGCGTATTAACTCAAAACATCAAAACATAAAACTCCTCAGTATGATGAACAGTTTTATGATTCCTGGAATTCTTAGGCTAGACAATCAAATTGAATAGTCAAACAGGCCATGCTAATCAAATGTTAATCTTTTTCTTTGGTCATTTTCAGCAAGCCTCTGAGCAAATTTTAAATTTCATTGATTTCCGTACAAATTTAAAACTTGATACATACTTTGCTTTGTTTCTAACAAAAAGAAAAAGCTAATTTAGCTGCAAAAATTCAGTGCAATTAGCAGAAACAAAATCAATCTTCATTCAATGCAAAAACTCCACACGTAACACATCAAGGCACTATCCAAGTGATATACGTGTTTTATTAAGAAAATTTGGTCGATGGATGAGTGATTTTTAAATTCAACTCTTTGTGATACTCGAGGTGACGCAGTGAGTAGAAGAGATTTCTATCCTCATCCTAAATTAAAAAAATTTAGTTTATATAAAAGACCTCACCGTAAACAGTTGCTAATTGGTTTATTAGTATTTAGTTTTTATTTAATTTTTCTTACCAATGGCTCTCCCCCTGATAAATAGTGTAATAGTGAGTAGCTCCAATGGTTGCATGTGCCCCGAAAGCGTCAACCACACCACATCTTGCACAGTACGGCGTAAACTTTCTTTGCACTCAAATTCCAGTGTTTTCAAATCTACGACATTTCAAAAAGATTCATGAAATGTACATTTTTTTTTTGTTCATCTTTTCTAATGATCAATAAGATTGGATTGTAAACAGCTATTCAATAGCTACAAAAAAAAATCAGTAAAAACATTTTTTGAAAAATTTTGGTAAAAAATTTTCACGTGAGGCGTTGATTCATTTTTTACTTTTTATATTGGATTTTGATAGAAAAATTGAATGATTACATGATATAAACAAATTGATCCTTTGAACAGCCTTGCTAAACAACTCCGACCTCGAAAACGCTTAAAATACGTCCCCTTAATTTTAGCTATATGCTGAGTGTTTTGATTCAGTTTTGAATAAATAGTTTATAATAAATAAATAACTTTACTTTTAAATTTCCAAATTGGCCATTCTCTAAGCCCGTTGGATTGTCCCTCGATGACTTGAACGTCAAAAATGTTCGTCGCCTGAGATGTGGTTTGATCGGAATCCGAAAACTTGAGGTTCAAAACGTTTGACACAAAGTAGTTTTCGTTCTTGACGTAGAAGTTGCCTTGGAGGTGCAAGGTGGTGAGTTGAGGGAAATTGAAATCATATGGGAATTGGAGATTTCCATTAAATCTTTGCCAATTACTAAAAAAAGAGAGAGAGGACCGTGTACAGTTTCAAAAACGGATTTCCCAAAGTAGAGGTACTTGGGGTCATGCAGGGTCACGTGTCGTAGAGGCGGAAGTAATAAGCGGCCTCTAATAGTATGCTTTGGAATCATGATTAGTTACTTCATCCGAGTTAGGCTAGGGAAAACGCATTTTGGGTACTTTAATATTTCTCGATCAGACAAGCGCGTGTTTTGGAGATTTTATTACTTTGGTTTTCAACAGAGTAACAAGTCAGCCCTTAGATGGAGGTCACAATAAAATTTCTACACCTTCAACTTCTATCTCAATCATACAAAAGTATAATTTATTAAATTATTTGTTTATTTATTATTAACCTAAACCTAACCTAACCTAAAATTATTTATTAAATTTATTATAATGCTTTTGGCCAAGAATGGGCGTGTTTTGCTATTTCTTTTGCAAATTTAAAATATCATTGTCCCAATGAGTCCGGTAGTTACTGAGGAAAAATTCAAAAGCCATGGCCTTAAAAGCGAGAAAAAAGCCGTTGAATATTTAACGAGTTATTTCGAAAAAAAAATCCTAAAGTATCGGGTTTAGTTGTAAAATTTAGATATTTTTGATTTGGATGCATTTTTTGATGTTTGTTTTGTGTGTTCTCGGTTTTGCCATTTTTGGTTTTGCGCGTTTTCACATTTTGATTTTATTCAACCTTTGTTTCCGATGTTCCAGTAAAGTAATGTAATAGCAATGGAAAAAAGAAAATTAAAATTTGTTTAAATCACCCACTTTTGAGCTTCATCTCCTCCACTTGACGCGCGGGATACAGCATATCGTCTTCAAATATCCTTCTCAACGATGATCCAAAGTCGTAAAAGTTTCAAGCAAAAATGCTTGTGAAATTGTTTGCAAAGTAGTTTGTGTAGGCCCTTTTGAGATAGCCTCTAACTGCTGTCGTGTATGTTGAGATAGGCAACTGTGTCGAAAACAGTGTTTTGATAGCCCTGGCAGAATTCGCAGAAGATGGGATGGTCGAGTGTCACGTGCTTGAGAGCAGGGAGCTTATCGGGGAGGCTGTACAAAGCACGTGACATCTGGCGGCACGCCCAAATTTGGAGACTTGTCAGATTAGGTAGAGTTGGAATTGTGAAATTGCGAATTTCCGGAATTGCAAGACTTTATATCAAGGAAGAAGTCTGAGCGACAAAGGCGTCGTATACAAAAAATTTTGACGGATTGCGGTACACACCAATTCAGTTAAGGCCCAAGTTGATCTGAAATTTGAAACTTTTTGTATTCCAACATGAAAAAATATGCAAACTCCAACAACTCGAGTGCGTATTCGATTTTTACAATTCCCTTGTAAGACACTTCTGATAGAAAGTGGGGCAATTTTGAGCCAAATTTTGAGGTATTCGGAAAAGTTTGATATTCTACAAGAATTGTAGTTCTCCTCAGAGATTTTCAAAATGCGAAGTGACCTTAAGGCCTTTAAGGGAATCTTCCAAAATTGGCACTTCCTCCATGATTAGCTCCTCTAAGTTGGGAATTTTGGCAAGAAGTTGCAGAATGTTGTCTGTAACCTTCAAACGCACAAATTTCATTTCCCAAACTTGTAGGTTACGAAGAGGCAACCAACAGACGAAATTCTATTTTGAAATATTTCCAAGAATCTTTGAGTTGTCCGAGTGCAACTGAGGTCAACTCGCTTCTTAGAGCCCTTTCGCAGATGTTCACAAATCAATACACTCAGGTTTCGGCTGAGAGCGCGCAAGGTCAACAATGTTTCGTCAGAACAGTACATTAGGATCATGTATATAATCTGCAACACAAAATATTTTACCTCGTTTTAAAACCCAACAAGGTTAGGTTTAGGCTTACATACAAACATACATACATACATACATACATACATACACACATAAACCAAACAATCAATTAACTTGCTTAAAGTGTGTGTGTTGTAGTTTAGGCAAGTTTAAAGATGTATATGAGGGAAATATTCTAGGTATTCGCTTGATACATGAGAAACGGAAAATACCAAGGCGTGGTTACGTTACCAGGTTTATTTTTTAGTGTTATACCTGCACGTAAATTGATACAAAAATAATCGGTAAAATGAGAAATAGGATAAAAAAAAGCAATATGCTCAAAATGAACGGTCAAATGGTCATCTCCTGATCTCTCTGATCTCCCGAGCTTGTTTGCTACAGTAGAATTAATTGCTAACTGCTCGGAATTTTCATGCCTGTTTCACAAGTAACTCCAGCTTTCTAATCACTTTTCCCTTCAAAATATAATACAATTCGGGTGTTAATAAGAAGAACATTTAAAGTTTGACGTTTATCAGTTGACTCTACTTTAGCGTAGGAATAGCAAAGATTTTAAAAAATTCATTTCACCTCAATTGGGAGACTTGGCAAATAACATGAGTTTGTTTCTGCTGCGGAAGCAGAACTTTGTACATAAGTTTCACTCATTCCCGGATTCGAAATCTAGCCAAGAGCAGAAAATGCATTTAAAGGATTATAAAACATATAAATATATATAATAAATTTACATTTTCCTTTACTTGCCTCAAATAAAAGCAAAAAAAATCCCTCAAGGTCGAATTTTTAAATGTCAAGTATATCATAGGCTAATTGATTACAATCTATTACTTTGATTTATTGTTAAAGGTTAATACAAAACTTACACTAATTGCACGAAGGAAATTTGACCCTTTGGTGTTTGTTTGGCAATTATAGTCCAGAATCCCAAAGTCAAAGTTTTGATACTTGACAGAAATTGATTACATAATTTGAAATTGTTATAAGTATTTATTTCTACTTAATTGGTTGCACTTGCAACCTTTGACATATGTTCCTTATTTTAAAATCAAGAAATTGTGCCGAAGCCATACAAACATATGTTCTGGAACACCTAATCCAACGCATTTAAAGCCCCAAGGGGTTGACCTATATTTAGCTAAACCCTTTCGATAATAGGTTACAAGACGAAAAAGAAAGGGTTCTTCATTTTAAAAAAACAGAAATCAATTTCTCAACTTTTTGGTAAGAATGTAAGTTAAATCGTTCTAGCAAATCTTTTTTTATATTACTTAAAAAATATGCCTAAATATTATAACATAAAACACAAATTCCTAGCGTTAAATGCCTAAGTGTAAAAATCACTTAAATTAAATATCCAAAGCATATTGTAATATTTGCTTTAAGTCTAATTGCTTTATTAAGGACTTTAAAAGAGAGTCAAATTGAAAGTCAATTTACATGAGTTAGAGTTCAGGTATTTATACCTGTAGAAATTAAGAGCTCTGATTAACAGTTAAAAAGGAATAATATAGACCTCAATTAAGAATCGAATTTCTAACTCTAATACTAAAGCATATACTTGTGAAAGGCCTACGTGATCATATGCTAACTTGCCCTAATGACGCACGTAAAGTTACATTCAATATAAATTATCATATACATCGCACATATCATCTGGAGTGACCTAAAGTTAAAAGATTAGAAATAAATTAGGTAACTTCAATTACAACTCCGCAAAATGGCACTCAAGTCATTGACAAAACAGAGTTCCCAAGTTAAGGCAAATTTTTTTGTAGTCGAAAAGACAACGGAGGGATGACTTTGGCGCGCGAATTATGTCACGTGTGTTGACTTGCTCCTTGCAGTGCATTTGCTACTCAGCTGCAATCAAGACGTATGATTTTGGAATAACCCAGAATTAAAATTGGAATCGCTACTTACTTCTGACGCAATTCCGCAAATATGAAAAAAATATTAATTAAATTATTAATTATTATATATTTAATACAATAATTAAAAGTTTGACACTCATTTCTCTTAATAAGGACAATACACCGTGGTAAATCGGTCAACCAGTAGCGGAAGTAGGAAAGTTAGAAATAGAAACATTAAAATCATTAGACTAGAATTTTCGAAGGTCAA
>JAQFYP010003334.1:0-11056 GCA_034694865.1 Bilobella braunerae | reverse complement strand
CACTCCTCAAATATTGCAAAAAATTGCAAATTGAGGAGTGAAAAGTGAAAATTGAGGTGTGGTGAAATACTCCCCAGGTATCAAGGGTCCATCAACCATAATTATATTTTTGACTCTGTTCCTGCCGAAAACTTTAGGAGTTAATAAATTAAATTAAATGTAAATTTCATCTCACTATAGAAAACCATGGTGCCCTTGAGGCCCCTGAACGTCTTAATAAGTCATAATACAGGGTGATACTGAAGTAGGTCACGCTGAGCACTGACAATTAATAGAAGTTATCAATAAAAGGCACGTTATTTGAAATTCCCGCAGAACGGATGGTCAACATGTAAAGGAGAGGGGTAAGGAAATGGTAGGAGAGGGGCTCATTAGCATAGATGTTGTCATCAAGCGGGCACAACAAACTATACGTAACATTCCGCTGTTTTACGGGCCTAAAGCACAAAGGCCAAGAACACCAACCTGACGTGAGGTACGGCCGTAGCTTTCGCCTGATAACCGCAGGTGACTCTATGCAAATGAGGGCAGTTTTTAGGATTCCCTTAACACTGTTGGGAAACCTTATCAGGTAATTTCCATATCCTCTGTATGTGTATGCCTAGTTCACGGAGATACAGGCATATACAAGGCCAAAGGCAAGGTAATTCCTTTAAGGGGAAAACCAACAAAAAAGACTTTTTTGTGGCTGATCGGGGAATTAGAACCCCCGTTCTCATGATACCTAGTGAAGAGATATGGAAGCTCCAACCACTAGGCCACCACTGCCAACCAAAAAAAGTTATCAATCGATTTCTGTTTTCAAAGTCCCCTGTAACTAAGGTACTTTAATTTTTGAATTTTTAAGGATTTATTTTAAGCCCGAGCCAGGGATTATGTGATCATCGTGTCTGTCCGTCTGTCTGCAACATGCTAGTAAACGAACCACACGTCACAGCATTTCCGAATTTGGCACACATGAACTTTGGGAAATCACGAAGGCTAAGTTCGAAGATTGGGTTGATGGGTCAACCTCTTGGGGGTCAAAGGTCAAGGTAAAATATTTTTTTGACTTACAATTAGATGGGAAGGGGGACCCTAACCATCAACAAATCAAATGCTTCAGGCCATAACCAAATTTCGCATTAAAAATTCATATGGCATTACGAGTGCTAAAATAAAATATGACCCAAATTGGACCCTGTCAAGTGTCCGGGTAAAAAGGTAACAGTAAAAGTGTGTATGTCAAAAATGCACTCTTGATAGAAAAAAACTGTTAATCACAGTTTTGCACAATTCAACAGCGGATCAGAAAACAATGAACATTTGTAACGAAACTAACAATCAAAATCGTTGCCATAACGATATAAATATCAGTAATTTACAACGAATGATTTTGTAAAATGGCAAAGTTAAATTTTTAAGACGTCTAGGCCTATAAACAAGTTGTTGTCATGGTGATAAGAGTATTTAGCTATTTGGGAGTAGAATTTTTCATGCAATCCTGGCTCGGCCTTCCCTATGGCAGCACACTGTAGGTTTCCAAGTGGGGCTTCCAACAGGAAGCCAATTTTGCAAGAATAATCAAGTTGACCTTGGTTACCAACATTTTGAAAATCATTCAGACGTTTGCACTTTATATCAGAAAATTGAAATACTAATTTGTTCAATTGGAATAGTGCAAGCGTTTAAATGTTTTTCTTACATGATTTCTAGGAGGCGACAGACACAGAAGTAAAATTCGAATCCCCTTGACTGTTACCCTCCCAACTCCATGGCAAATGCATAAGTTCAGACCGATTGCTTTTGCAATCACAATACCAGTAGTTTTAGTTATGAAATACAAATTTGCGTCAAGTAAAGAATTAGCGTCAGTAATTTAAAATAAATTGGGAGTATGAGTTGTTAAATGTAAAATAAGTACATGCAATTGCTTCTTTAAACGAGGGTAAAATTTGCACTTCTGTTTAGATCTTTTGCGACGTCAGCAACTCAGTCCCCCACTTCTCCAAGTGGGTTGACTCCATGCGATGTCGTCTTGTCAGTCAAAGTGTCCCTCAAACGTCCATTTCGAACTAGAACTTTAAGTGTGGGACCCTTTAAGACCCTTTACAAAAAGTCACTGTTGCGTAAGGCAGACTTTTGTGCAAAAGTCAAATGCTTTTCTCTGATGCAAACAATTGTTACTCGGAGAAGACTAGGACAGCTTCCGGTTTGACCAATTTGGCGGTGTTGTCTAATTGGTTTGAGAGGCTGATTTTGATACCAATATTGCACAAATGTTTAATGTGTAGAGAACAGAATTTTAAAGATTTCCTAAACCTTCATGTTGCACTAGACAAATTCTAAGCAGCAGCATTCGATAGCCGTTTATAATTTATGAATTGTTTGTGTTGCATTAGTGCATTTCAGAGGGCAAATTCGGTTTCTTTGCTGCTTATTTTGCTCATCTTAAATTTGAATAAGCAAATTTTTTACCGATTACTTGAGGAGTATATACTACAGGATTTGCGATCAAAAGCCGGACAAGCGTCGAGGATTTAAATAGTTTACTCATTGCGATTGAAAGGCAACCACGTCGATAAGCTCAAAGACGCCGTGTCCATGACATCGATTGTCACATTTTATAGTAGACGTGAGTCTGCATTAGTTAGTTGTTATCACTTGTCCCTATACTAAAGTTCATGAGCTTGTCTTTGAGTGCACACAGTTGTGCACGTCGTGTAGTCGATTCCATACCATAACCTCTAAAAAAAATCTGCAAAATAATTTCTGCAAATAAATCTCTGCAAAAAAAATCTATGCATGATAATATTCTCTGGACACTAAAAACCTCTAAAACAAAAACTTCAGCAAAAAAAACCTCTGCAAAAAAATCTCTGCAATAATTTGGTTTAGCATACATATTTCCCTATTTCAATATGAAGCTCAATTTTCAAAAGTTAATTTTTGCTAATTGTTAACTACAATTAACTACTTTTGAACTTGTTTTTAAGCTATTTGGAGTTCATAATTAGCTTCAGCGTACTGAACAACCCTCGATTGCAGAGGTTTCTTAAAGCAAAAAATGTGGTTTAAAAGTGAAAAAATACTACATAAAATAATTTTTAATAGTAATAAAAGTTATATCTTTAGATAAGTTAAATTAAAAGCGGTATTAGTAATACCTTAGAGCTTAGCCTAGATTACAACTTTTATTTAAGTTTTTGAAAAATGAGACATTTGCAAATCAAAGTCAGCTAACAAAATGTTCACAAGAAAGAAGTTACTGAAACTATGTCCTAACTCCAAACTAAATCAGCTAACATCTAAAAGTACGGTGATTATTGTTCGTAATTTTAGTAACTTCCCGTATTTTGGAGTTCAAGTATTTTTTGGCCGATTGGATTCAAAATGCAAACAAAATTTAATCTACATTGAAAACAGGAGTCTGAAACTAAAACATTAACAAATCTAACTCAAATACAACCATTTTTGTTAATGTGGCTGCAAAGAAATAGATATTAAAATAAATACTATATGATTTTATTCATGTATTTTTTTTGGATCACTGTATACATACATCACTATACGACAGGATAATTTCAAATTAACATTTATTTTTAGTGACTTTCCAATACACTAGCTCTGAAAATTCATTTTTTAATAACTTTAATTCCCTTTCTCCAACTACTCCAAGATCGATTATTGATTTTTGTGTGTTCTCGTATTCAATTCTCTCTTCCATGATGCCAAATTGTGGTTGAACATTTATTGATTTTGCTTCAAATAACTTTTGCTTCACGCTTTCTGACTCTTCTTTGGTTACATTTTTTGCCGTTTTCAACGTGACATGCACATAAATAGCTTCATCGTCATCGGAGCGAATGCCATGCAACACCTCAAGGCTTGCCCCGTCTTTTGTGGTAAGTATTAGGCTCACCTTTTAAAAATAAGCATAAATTGGTTGTTGCATTAAGTATAGAGTTTTGCAAATATGCAGAAATCTGCCCCATTAATGAGATAATGGAACCATAGTCAGTCATCAATTTTTACATTGCTATATGGCAAACATAGCTTCCTACAACAAGTTGTATTGCTAAAGACTATCCAAATATTTCGCGGGAGGATATTTGTGATAATGGTTTTACTAGAAAAAGTAATTTATAATTTTTGATTTCTACTTACTCGATCTACTCTGAACTACAATATGACTTTGAACAGAATTGTAAATGAAGCAGAAAATATAGTTGGAATTGGGAATGCTAGTTACTATACGACCGGAGACTTTGACTAGTAATAGCATAATATCCAACATATTAAAGTCTTACATAATGAACATTTCAAGTTAACCTACCTGGTAAGGTCGTGGTACGTCAAATTGGTCGGGTATAATCAATGCAAAACCAAAAGAAATGGAAAAATTATAAGTTTTCTCTTGTGTTCAGCTCTCATGTTGATGGGTTTTGTAGTAGATTGTAAACGTAAAGTTGTGATTAACCGCTATATTTTGTCTTTCTTTTTATAGGCTTGTTCTAAGTTGTTGTTAAAATAATATTTTAGGGATTATCCTGTGTTAGTTTTATTTTGCTAAAAACAACCACTTGTTCACCTTGTCGTCCTAAAAACACTAACTCTTGAGCAGCGTCAATTGGCTTCCGATGATGGTCGATGAAGCGACAACTTGTCGTACGTTCAGAATTGTTAGTATATTATTTGAAGTGTTAAATCATTATAAACAATATGTTAAATTTCATTGCAAAAAGTGATCGCTAAAACCAATCATAGTTTTAAATAGCATGTTATCATAATTTGAAATTTTGTTTGTGTGAATTTTACATTTGAAATTAAAAACCTGGATAAATTTACGCCAAAGTTGTCACGTAAGCTTAATTGCCAATTGTGAAACTCAGCTTGATTTTAGAAAAAATAATTGTAAATACAATTTATTATTTCATTTAATTTAAACATTAGTTTACAGCATTAGCTTCAAATATGACTTTCTACGAGGTTCGTGTTGAAAAGGAGTGAACTTTCCTCAAAGCCTTATAATATTTGTCTGAAATGTTCTAAATCCTCTTTTGTGTATAAGATTTTTAAATTTCATTTCATGCGTGATTTTGAAGCTTTTGCTACAATTGGTCTCCTTGTGTCTCACAATGGTGTTGCGAGATGTGGCCACAACCTCATATCACCTTCCACCAGCCTGTATCCCACTAAACCAAAAGTGTAATAAAGCAGTTAAGATTTGGCACTGAACCAGGTAGAACACCAACTTAACAAGCTGGTGCTGAAACCCGGGAAACCCGGAAAACAATGGAAATTCAAACCTACCCCTGCGAAGGTTTCTACCTTACAAGACACAAATGTTAATTACAGTTAGGATTTATTCATGATTTCAATTTACTATTTCGGAATAATTCAACCTTTAGATCATGTGGAAAGTCTAATGAAAATTTCAATTTAACGGTTATAACAATAAATTATGCAATTATAAATTTTTTTCTCATTTTTTTTTGTTGGGAAGTGTTATGGGCAATCTCACGGGCAACCGCATCGCCCAATCACTCCCCTATATAAGCTAACCAATACTGAATAAAGAAGAGCAATACCAGGGAAGATCCAACTTGTACTTAAAAATGGACCATTACTATTATAATAAAAGACAGTTGGCGTGCAATGATGAACAGTGGTCAGGCACCATTTCACCAAGTTTTCTCACCTTTCTACCAATGGAGCAATGTAGCCAATAGGTGAAGGCGTATCGCTTTCAGATATGAAATTGGCCTGGACATAACAAAGGTCGCAGAACGTTACCGGGTACATGTTGCTCGGTTGCGACCTGGAGACAGTCTGACTCTGATCTATGGCTCTTTGAGCGTGGGCTTGTTCTGTTTTAAAATTTATAGGCATTGACGCTATTGACTATTAGCAAAGTCAAAAAATTACGCACTGACTGAGTTGTTTTTTATTATTATTTATTTTTTATTTTAGCTTAAAACAAGAACAGTTTCAAATTATTCCTACTATAGTATCTTGAACTGGTTCAGGTTCTGTATGGGTAGATTACAGATTATTTTTAGGAATAAATATGCTAAAATTGAATGCTTTGGTGTGTATGTGTTGTTTATGTTTTTTATTAGTTTTCATCATGTCTTAATTTGCTGTTGCCTCTTTCTTGTACCTTTTGCTATATTGTATTTGGTTGTCATAAATTCATCGTAGTTTTCAATTTGGTAAGTCTCCTCTGCTTGAAACAGTATTAAGGTCTTGCATTTTTGAAACAAAAAACTTTTTTTTTACAAACTTTTCAATTTCAGGGGTTTACATTTTAATAAAGTATAAGGTAAACATATTTCCTCGTTTTCACGTTAATATAGCGACATTACTTTCAGCACAAGCATTATTATTTGCAATTAAGCTTCTACGAGGATGAACCTAAAACAATACTACGACCTTAAAACTACAATTCGAGATCCTGAACGTTTATAGCCTCAAATTTATGCCTCAGTTTTCCCTCTTGAGATTGTAATACGTTAGGGTTTTGGGACTTAAAACAAATTAGTCCCTGTTTTTCTTTTGGATTACCCAACTAAAGAAAAATAATGCTAAAATTAATTGTTACCAAAGTTAGTCAAAATAGAAGAGGGAATAGAGACGTTATTTGACATTCCGCAAAGCAGATAGTTAACATATGAAAGTAAACGTGGGGAAGGTTGGTTGGGAAGGAGTTGGTTAGGTTAGTTGGTTGGTTAGGAAAGTCTCATTCGCACAGAAGTACATGCAGGCAAAACAAACTATCCTTAACATCCGCTGTTTTTTGGGCCTAATCCAATAAAAAAAACACCAGCCTCACTTGCATTATAATCATAAAGATCCGGGCAGATACAGTTGGAAGTGAAGCAATTCCTTACGGAAAAACCCAATAGCAAAGACATTTTTGTGGTTGATCGGGTGATTCGAACCCCCGTCCTGGCTAGTGGAGAGAGGAACGTTTTATATAAATAAGTTTTGTGAGTTCTCTAAAAAATTGGCAATACATATTTATACATTTTATGTTTGTTTTAAGGTAGATGACATCTATTCCACTTTGTCTTTGTTTTGTTAAGCTTATTGCATCCCCAAAATGCTAAAATCTAGAATGCAATACTAAATACTTTAATTGTTAAAATTAAGTTACGTCAAGTTGCTCGCAAACAGGGCTAATAATAGAAATCTTTAAGTGATGATGTTAAGCGTATTATTATACAAATGATTATTGTTATTATTGGTACATATCGTAAAGTCTCTCGCGCTAGTAATCTCAATGGAAAGTGCTGCTCCTCACTGATTATCTAATTTATTTATTAGCAAATAAGTACGGTAGATGGTCGTGTGTCGTGTGTGTCAGTTCGAGTGGACAAAAATGACTCACTCAGAAGAGCAAATGAGACAACTTAACAAACACTCCGACTTTTATTCTCCTAATTTATTGTGAAATGTGTACCAAAATATTCCGCCTTCGTAGTCGCCATGATAATTGGTAACTATTCTAGAGGGCCTCTAGCTTGTTTGTTGTCACCCTAGCAAACATAGTTTTTGTTGGGTTAAATAAACAATTATGCCCTGCAAATGCCAGCATTCTTATGACATGCTAAGATGTTCACTATTTTCAAAAGGCCGAGTAAAGAATGGCTTTGTGAAGCAATTGTTGTTATTTTCACAAATTTTTTATACTCGACGATACAATGATATTGTCTTATTTATATCAACCACTTTTTGCTCCTGACTTCTTGTCAACCACAGCTATTTTGCTAATCTATTGGGTATATTAGTTTGGTAATTTATTGGATCAATACTTGCTTTTAGCAGTATGAGCAAAAATAATGTTCAACATGCCTAGAGTGTAGTAGTTCTTTCATGATATTTCACAGCATTCCTGTTAGAGGATCAAGCTTTTTTTTTGGCAGAATTTCTAAAATCTTTGGTTTAATAGTACTATAGTTTGGGTACCGTAAAATTTCAAATAAACGCCCATCTCCTTATTAGACGCCCATGCTCCAACGCCTTAAATTAAACAGACGCCCCTCCTTATTAGTAGCCCCCCTCCCTAATAGAAGCCCATCTTTAAGATAATGATATATTGAAAATGATGTCATTTAAATTCATGTTTACAGTTGTACATAAATATTCACTTAAACCTGCACAGTCAATACAAAATACAAGAGGTTACAAAAAGTACCTATTCAAATTTGAACACACAGACTGAGATTTGTTGAAAAGTATGATAATTTATTAAAAATAATTCATTTTTAAATTAACATTAAATATTTATAAATGATAACAGCTTGATTTCTTTAGTATTTAATACAATTTGCTCTCAAAATTTGACTTAAAAAATTAGACACCCCTTCCCAATAATCGCCCATATCCATAATAGACGCCCTTCTTTAGAGCGCCGGAAAGAAATAGTAACCCAGGGCGTCCATTTGGAATTTTACGGTATTTATTGTAACATCAGAACTTTAAGTGGAAAATGCTTATAAACAGTGGCAAAACAAGCAAGCTATCGGTGCTGTTTTGCACTTTTTATCTCCAACTACTCTCAAATGCTTTTTTACTGGACAATGTATTCAGTGGTTTTGAGCACTGTCATATAATACTGGCAGAGTCAAATAATTCAACAAACACAATTCTACCTCATATTCGTACTCAAATTGTAAAAAACCACTCGTATATTCTGATAACCCAGATTCAAAAACAGTGGAAAGAGCGAAAGCAAGCCTGTCAATTATTTTATGTATATCATCCAGAGTCTACCAGAGATGTAGAAAATTTCTTTGAGCAACTTGTTTGGCTTGAGTTATGCGGATCTCCAAATCAAGATGAAGTACAAGTCTGCTATATCCAAAACATATATAAAGTAATCACGCCAAGGGCAACCATTGCAGAGGTAACTGGCCTGCGTTACCGACATACATCAGTAAATTATGTGCAAAGCATTGGGTCTAGACTAGTGATATCAGTACAGTTTATCCTTAGAACCTGTACGGCAGATTTGTTGGTTATAGTAAATTTGAGTAAAGCTAACTCACTTAGGTATGTTCTTGACAGTCTATATAACTATCTTTTGGTTTCATCCTGTACCGTTTCATTTAAACTGCGGGAGATTAGCGTTACTGGAGACAAAATTGCTCCAATTGTAATGGCCCCTAATGTGACAACGATTAAGTACACGAAACATGGTTTTTCCAACATCTTATCCCTTTCAGTAACACATACTCAAAAAGCTCGTTTGCCATATTTTGTATCTCAACTCATTAGGCAAAACTCGTCTCAATCATCCGAATTTCCGTCTGCCGTATTTCCACTAAGCATGCCGATATTGGCTTATAACGGTTATGACAAGGATGTAGATATGTTGCGCAGTTTTGTAAAAGAAGTATCGTATAATTTTGTTTCGTGTCAAGTTCGGAGAGGCAAATTGGAGTTTTCTGTTTTCTTCAAGCCTTTTTCAATTGCTATTTGGATACTTCTAGGCATACTGGTAGTTTCTCCACCATTTCTTCTGAAATTATTTTGGTGGAATGCTAAATTTCAAACAAATTTGCTTGGTTATGTGTTTATGATTCTTCTAGAACAGGGAGTTGTTCTACCAAAAGCATTAACGCCGTTTAGAAAGTGTTGGATTGTTATTTGTACCTTGTTTCTGGGATGCTTGATTTTAACAAATTCCTATCGAGGAATGATAACTTCTGGTATGACATTACCAGCCAAGATATGGCAAGTTTCTAAAATTAGTGAATCTGTAGAGCTAGGATACAATATTGTAATAAAAACACCAACTGATGTCACTCCAGATTTATTTCGTCAACTGGATCAAAGAGTGTACGATATCGTGGCGAAAGCAAATGGATTTGTGGCTTACATAATATTTGGCGCGTCCTCTAAATTCGCCCGAAACGAAACCAGATTAGAATATTTGAAACTTTTAGAGAGCTTTAGATTGGATATTTTGAACAAAGAAAAATCGGAACCCCTCTTGGCGGAGCTTGCAAAATGTAATAAGACGATATACGTGGGTACACAAGAAGCACTAGAGGAAGTTTTATACAAAGCATCTTTGCAGTATCCAAGAACAACTTTTTATTTTGGTAAAGATACTTTTCTTCCGCACACAGTTGCTTGGAGCATGAAGCGATTGAGCTGGGACCGTAGAAACACTATTGCTCGTCGACTCCATTCCGTTGTCGAGTCTGGGATTTTTAACTTTTTACTTCGGGATTTCAACCAAGGCCAATTCAACAGGAGTTTATTTATGCTTAAATTTCATAATCCAACTCTGGATTCAATTCCATTGTCGTTTCAAAGCAATTTCGTGATTGTGGCGTTTTCGATCTTCTTAATTATTAAGAGTATATGTATTGTAGTTCATTTCGTTGAACTCCTCTACTGTTCGTTTTGTGGAAAATTGATAGTTTTCAGCAAATAAGCCGAGGATAAAAAAAGAGTTGAAAATACTCTTTTGTGAAAACCTAAAAGTAAGATTTTAGTCAAAGATAACGTGAAAAGCCATTCTGCAGCGCAGCGTTAAAAATACTGCGAGATTCTCAGGACTAACCAGCACGTCTACTTGAACCCTGTACTGGAATACACATATTTGTATGTATTTTGATGGAGAGGGTATTACTACACACACCGCTCAATCGGGCCCATTGCTGTAACTCCAAAGAAATCCCCGTCCCCCTATCGTCTCTGCACCGAGTCATGATTAATTATTGCGACAGTTATCATCTTGTCGTCTGCTGGTGCCGGGACTTTATCTCGGCAACTACTATAGTTAAGGAAATTGTCATATCCTCTCAGACTACGGACCGTGGGCTGGATGTTTTGCCCACGTTTTTTACTCTGTTGAAAAACAGAGTAATAAAATCGCCAGATGTCTGTTCGAGTTTTTTTTAAAGTACTGAAAACGGGTGAAGTAACTATTTTTAAAATTTAAAAAAAAATTGGGTAAAGTAACTATATTCAAAGTTTAAAAAAAATGAGAATTAACTGGGTAAAGTAACTATTTCAGAAGTTTAAAAAATGGAGCGTAGAAACGCTCCACTTTTAAAGC
>JAQFYP010003333.1:0-11056 GCA_034694865.1 Bilobella braunerae | reverse complement strand
GACCCCCATTCGATGCCCCCTAACTGACCCCCAAAACCGAAAAATCGGATTTTTCCAAAAATTTCTATTTTAACATGAAATGAAAGGTTAGAATAGTCTCAATGACACAAGTGACCTACTGACACAAATGACCTACTGTCCCCCATCCCATGGCCCCCTCTAAGTGACCCCAAGATCACCCCTAAAAACAAAAATCGGACTTTTCAAAAAAAAATTATTTTCAAAGAAAATGAAAAGTTAGAATAGTCTCACTGACACAAGTGAGCCCTGGCCAACATTCCATGACTCCCTGAATGACCTCGAAATGACAAAATGACCCACAAGACCGAAAAATCGGATTTTTCAAAAAATGTTTGTTTTTACATGAAATGAAAGGTGAGGATAGTCTCAATGACATAAGTCACCCTTGACCCCCATTTCAAAACCCCCAAATTGTCTCAAAATGCGACCCAACCCTCCGAAAACCCAGCAAGTGACCCAATTTGTATATGCGAGTACAATACGCTACTTGGTTACGTGCGGTTGCAACGGTTTATTTAAAATTCTCTTTTTTCCTTTAAAGAGGGAATTTTGTAAGTTTGTAAAGTTTTTTTTAATTTATACTTTTCAATGTGAAATCAAATGGAAACTGAAAACGAAAAGAAACTCAATATGTGATGCATGGATAAGGGAAGTTAAATATGTAATTAACTAATTAACATAAAGATTAATATGTGAGAAAAGTTTATCGCCCTTTTTCTTAATGTTTTCACAGATTTGCTTGTGGTCGACTGTTCACTAAATTTACTTTTTGTTATTAATATAACATTAATAACATATTAAGTAATTAATATATAAGTTATATATTAATAATATATATTATATATTGATATTAAGTATTAAGTAGTTATTAAACTTTAATTGCAATTAAGTAGAAAATGCGTGGGTTTGGATTTTTTTTATTTAATTTGAAACAAGAAAAACGTGTGCAGATAGAAACACCAATTAAATGTTCACAAAAAATTGAGGGTTGAATGCATTAGAGCGTAGATGTGTCATGTAACTTGAAAACGAAAGTAGTTGAAACATAATTAATTTAGTTACACTAACTAACTTGGCAATTCAAATTGGCAATTCAATTTCAAATTTGACAAATAGCGACTACAAAAAAAAAACATGACCACCTTAATCAAACGGAAATGTACATAGCCTTTCAAAAATAAAGCGTAGGTTTCCAGCGCTGGCAGCAAAAGCGACGACAAAAAAAAAACAAATAGACCATCTATAAGCTACGAGAAAACTCAAATTTTCCGCCTTAGAAAATCAGCGATGCTCTGTACCGGAAGGTTCTGTGTGTGGGCGGGACGGATACACCAAAACAGATATCCTATCCATCCGAATCCAATCCGTTTCGCTAAAAATATATCCGTACCTGTCTATCCGTAACAGAATTTTATTCATCCGCTCTTGTCCAATCCGTTTCAAATAAAAAATTATTCTATCCAAACGGATAATCCGTCGGATTTATCCGATACCCATTTCAAAACAATTTTTTTAATTTTCTGAAGTGAAAACGTAGGCCTCGAAATATTACAATTTAACGTTACCGCAACAAATCAACCTAAAATGAGATGAATCTAAAAAAAACAGTGTTTTAACATAAGAAAACCGAGTTTTAGTGAAACAATTAATTTCGCAGATAATATGTAACTAATTGCATTGATAAACGTGCTTGCGATTATATTATTATTTGAAATTCTAATTTCTTTTCTTTCTAATTTTAATTCTAAATTTTTCTTTGTATTGCTGCATGCATCGCAATAATTTCATAGAAATATCGTTTATGAGCACTAACAACATAGGATTTTGTGAAGAAATATTGCATGCTGTATAAATATCAAACGTAAATGAGCCATAGTCAACGTGCATGAGATATCGTGCACCAGTTTTGTCGAGCTACTGTATGCGTTTTGTATTGTCCCGTCCAAATTACATGGAAAAAGCGCCGATAGGATATTAGCAAATATCCGTATCCGTAGCCTCAATTATCCATCCACCCCGTATTCATAACTTTTATCCTCTCAAAATATCCACTCCATCCATCCGTTTCAAATTCCGTATCCATCCTTATCCAATCCGCACGGATAGGATATATCCGTAAGTTTCGGGTCGGAGTCCCACCTCTTGTGGGCACATTCAGCGTGCTTTGGAGGGAAAAGGGGAAATGTACGGAGCCTTTTCAAAATGAAGCGCAGGTTTCAGCAGCTGACAGCAAATGCGACGGCAAAACATACCTTATCCATATGTAAACTACAAGAAAATTTCAAGTTTCAACGTTTTGAAAATCAACAATACTTGCAGATGCTTTTGAATGAATACATGTTAACGTCGTTTTTATGAAAGGCTCCGTACATTTCACAGGTTTTGAGCGACGATCTGAGAAATTATTAAACCGCTTAAAACTGTCCTAAGACGAACAAAACATGGTAACGCTAATCCTTGCGTCCATTTTCTGTTTTCTTACATTTGCTACGCGCCAAGACGCCATTCGTATTACTTTTTGTATTTAGGGTTAACTGAAATAACACGAATAGTTTTGAAAAGCTGTATTGTGTGTGTTTTGTACAAAGCGTTTTTAACGATAGCCGCTTACGCGTTTATGAAGTGTAAATTGCAGGCTTTTTAGTTTGGAGTAGCGTTTTCTGTTTTCTAAAAAAAATTGAACAAAACACTCAAAATTCAAAAGTCCCTCACTTTAAAGCTTCATTTCAAAAACCGTCAGTTCTCCATTGCATTGTGCAAAAACTTTTTCATTTTTTTTGAAAGATTCAGTTTCAAAATTTGTTGATTTACACTCAAACACTCACTTAAAAACTCACCTCCGTGGAAAACTTTGAAATAAGTTTGAATTTTTTTTTAATTTTTAACTATTCGAAAATGTTATCTGATATCCGCCTTTTGTGAAAAAAATAATTATTTCAAAATTCTGTTTTAAAAATTTCATTTTATCCTTTCTGTTTTTTGCCCACTGATTTTTAAACCACGTGATTTAGAAGTGTGCGCCGCTCTTACCCTATGCACGTTGTGCTTGTCTAGTTTATTACCATTTTAAGATCGTGCAGCAAATTTGATTGACAAATTTTGAGGCACATTTCGTAAAGTTTTGAGTTGTGCGCCGCTTGAAAGTAAAGTTTGAGAACGTGGCGACTTTTTTAATTTATTAAGATATCGTTTTGAAGAGAGTCGTTTTTTTGTTTATCGTTTTACATTTTTAGTAAGACATTAAAAAATTGTTAGAACAATTTTAGAACGGTTTCTTAAATTGCTTTCTACTTGTGCATCTTGTCCCTGGTTTTTTAAATTTGAACAATTTAGAACAATTTTCAGAAAAAGTTTTTTTTTATAGAAATGTGGAGCGTTGAACTCTCAGAAACGGAATAGGTTCACAGGGTTCGAATCGTGAGCTTTAAAGCATTTTTAACTAGGAATTTTAGATTCAGGCACAGGTTCCCTCGTACTCCGAAGCTCACATCGTGCTTTGCACTTTTGTAAAAATGCAACATCCATTCTGTAGGAACTTAACAAATTTTTGGAGTTATTTAGAACAGTTCGTTTTTTAGAAAAGTGGAGGTATAGTAGAGAGCGGCAGTGTACGAATTTTCGCACTGAGAATTCTGAAAATGAGGTTTTGAAAATGGAAGAAAAAAGGCAAACCGCTGAAATCGCTGATGTGGGATTTTGCGGGGTTTTAAACCCTATTATTTCACTAAATAAATAGGAATTGTATCAGATTTCCAATGGAAATCGACACAGATTTTAGGAAGGGTGAGTTAGGGCTTTAGAATCGAGATGTTCTCGCACGGAAGATTAGCACCTAACTGAATTGGAAACGACACGAAATCAATGAAAAAGATAGGAATTTTAGGCAAAAACGACAATTTAGCTTTTTTAGAAAGTGGCTTAGGAAAAACGCCACTAGATGGCGTGTTTAACTAAAATTAATTAGAATTGACAATTGTCAATTCTACGAACAGGCAGCAAATAGCCTATCAGAAGCAAATTACAAACTTTGAGGCAATCAGAATCCACTCTTGGTGAGGAACTTGATTTAGACTTTTCAAGTCAAAATTAATTAAAAAAAACCTAAAAATTGAGTTCGAAATTTTGAAAATGTGAAACGTTTCTGCAAGTCGAGACTTAAAAAGTTTTGATTGGTTGTTCGTTATTGACGCTCAGTCGTCGAGAGCCAATAGTGTTTGGTATTCTTGTTTTGAAGTCTAGCCCTTGTTAGAAAGAAAAAAAATTATGTTCTAAAAAGTTCTCCTTTTCTAGAAAAGAGCTTTTTGTTAGTAAATCGTAGCAAAAAAGAAAGTTGAAGCGAAAAAAGCTCGTTTTTCTAAAAGAAAAGTTTGTATTCATAAAAAAGAATCCTTTCTAAAAAAAATCCTCTTCATATTTACGTGTCTTTGATTGTTTCTTTCCTGCTTTTAGTGAGAGTTCCTTAGCATTTTGAAATACATTTTTGTTAAATAATTATGAAAATTCAAATTTCAAGTTTTAAAAATTTCAGATTCAAATTTAAATTACTTTTAAATTACTTTTTAATTACTTTTAAGGAAAACCTTGATTTTTATAAATTTAAAAAAATCAGTCTTAAAAGATTTTTTAATAGGAAAATTGCAGAACTTTTTTTAAACTGTGTTTCTAAACATTTGTTAAAATCTGACGTACAATTACTTTGCAAAGAAGGTTTTTAATAGATTGTATATCTGTAAACATATGATTATGTGTTTTAAAAATGTCTACTATTTAATAATTTCTTTTAATTCTAATTGTAATTAAATTCGTTACAAATCTTTACAATTATTATTTATTTACATTGCAGTTAAATCGCTGCTCTTCAAAATACAACATGAAAAATGTCTTATTAGTCAAAGTCAATTATACTTCGTAAACACAACAAGAAAAAAGCTCTTTTTAAAAAATAGTTTTTGTTTTTAAATCTAGTTCTAATTTCGAGTTGTATAACCACTTGTTCCGCTCCAGCGATTAATTTTCAGCGATCAGCGCTCGCTTGACGTGACCATTTAATAAATATATAGCCAAATTTAAAATTACAGTACTTTTATAAAGTAAATCAGAAACAATAACTTTGTAGGTATTGTGTTTGAATTTCAAATACGGCCTTGAATCATTCTGTTCTACAAAAAAAACAGCAGCGTTCAAACAGAGAGATATTTTTAATGGATTTGGCTTGGACTATTAAAAAAGAATTATGTTCAAACAAAAACGCCGTAAAAAGTTTTCACCATAATTGATACGGATGTTTTGATGAGTTTTTTAGTTTTCGGATCTTCAATCCAGCAAGTTGCGCCCGTTTTTTTTTCAAACGTTAATTTGCAGATAAAAATTTAAATTGTTAAATACTAAAAATAATATAGTACAGTTAGTTGAAACCTAATTAGTTACTTAGAGCTTGACAATTAAGATTAAATTTTTCAATTAAAATTAACCTCCAGATACAAAAGTAGGGTTCCATTGTCCTTCAGTGGGAGGCCCATTTGTCTTGAAAAAGACGCAACAATTCGCTAGTTTAAAAACTAATTTAACTTAAACTTTTAAAAATCAATTTTTATAAAAATGACTAATTTTTGAATAGCAAATAACACTGTGACACCTTTTTTTTAAATAACATTTTTTTAAACTCATCTCTATCTGTCATTGAAAACAGCTAACTAAAACACACACTCAATTTCTTGAGTTGGTAGATTTCTGTGTTAGGATTATTCATGCAGAAAAAAGAATTAATTCAATAAACAATTAATGTTGTTACAATTATAATTTATTTAATTAGAATTAAATCGCTTCTCTTCAAATTACAATATATGTAATCTTTCGCCACTTAAATATAGTAAGAATACGAAAAAGAAATTAAACTTTTTTAATTCGTTTTTTAAGTAGCATTTTTTAAATGATATTTTCAGAACATAATCTTAATCAAAGACGGGGTATGTACAGAACCCTTCAAAAATAAAGTAATGGTAGGAGAAGCAATGGCAAAATAGACCCTATAAGCTACTAAGATAGCTTCAAAATTTCGGCGTTTGGTAATCAGAGATGTTTGTAGATGCTGTTGTGGACATTTAAACATAGCGTTTGGGAAAGGCGATTGTGAAACGCCCTGTACATTTAACAGGTTTTCAGCGAAGATTCAACCCCACCTTAGGAAATAATCATATTTCGGAAATGTTTTTTTTTTTCGAGGTAATTTTATTTAAAAAACATTTTTTCGCAATAACAAAAGTTGTGGTTTCGTGAATAATTTTAGCAAAATTAAAAAAAAATCAACTTGAAAGCTTTTTTTTTAAATTAGAAAAAAATTAAAATTTAACCGTTTTTAACCGCATCCATTCTCATAAACTTGTATTTTCAAAAAATGCTCACCTTTTCAATTTAGAGCATAAAAATAAAATAATAATACTAATTAATTAAAAACCTTAATGCGAATAGTTTTTTTTTTTTACATAAATTTCAAAAATTCAAAAACTCACCCCTTTTTAAAATAGAATTTAAAAAAATTCAAAGTATCAGAGCTTACCCTTTTCAAAACTATTTACGACAACATTTGACCAATGTATGTATGTATGTTAATGGAGGGGGTTTTTCTACTCACACCGCTCAGACATTTGACCAATGGCAGCTTTAAAGAAAAACAAGATAAAAAACTATTTTTCATCCAATTATTTTAATTTTTGAAAACGACTTTTAGAAAAACATGTCACGTATACAGGTGGCAGGGCCTTATGAGTAGGAAGACAAAGAATTTACGACTACTTTCACCTCCAGTTGGCAACTCTCACTTCCAAATGCCTTCTAAACGCCATATAAAAATACTACAAATTCCAGTGTCTGAAAAATACGGAAAACACTCGTAGGTCGAACGCTGTGATGCTAAATGATTTTTGTTTTCGAAATTTTATAATTGATTTTATTTTTTAATTTTTAAATTTAAACTTCTTCTTTTTCAGAAAGTCTAGCTTTTGGATTTTAATGTTAATTGCATCGTTCAGGGAAACATTACGGTCAAGGTTTTGGGATCGCAGTGCCATTTCCCAAGTCGCACCGCGGCGGTGCTGGCTTATTTGAACAGAGCCTTAGTTGCATTGATTGAAAAAAAGGTAAGACAATTTAGCTTCTAAGTTATGCCCGCTTAGCCATGCACCGTGCCAAATACCGTGCCAGCTTTCACACAAACATCGCCTTCGAGTGTCACTGCTCGGCCTCGCAACAGGTAATTTAGAACAAGATTTAGAATATCTACATTTAGAACATTTCAATTTTACAAAAATTGAGATTTAGTACAAAGTTTAGTACGTAATACAGACGATCCAGAATGAGAAGAAACTTAAATAAATAATTTAAATACCGCCACGGTTTTTCTTAAATCATTCCAGCCAGCGTCGTCACCGACTTTTGAAAATGACCGTTGGTCCTCGTGGCTATTCATCCACGGCACCGTGGTCAGCACTCCTCATTCCCCTGGTCGTGTCCGTTATTAAATGTCACCCCGTGACACGGTGCTCAATTCTCGACTTGACCAAAGGGGAAGCACTTGTCCGTTACTAGTTTTTTAAAACAATATTTTTAAAATTTAAAACACCGTTTGCAAGACATGTTTGGAAGAGTAGCAAATTGCGCTCGTTTAAAATACTGGCGTAGCTTATACGCACTGCGTAATTTAGTCGAAGTGTCGTAACATGCAAACTGAAAAAAAAAAAAATTTCAGAGCCAAAATGATCACAGAAACATGAACGGAGTACAAACCCAACTCACTTTGATTTTTCAACCAATGAGAGTCCCTCTTTCGCTAGACCAATCAGATGCAGGCGGAAGTTGAAAGTGGGTCCTTTTTCTAGCTCCTGGACCAATAGAAAGTCTTTGATTTATTAATTAACACAAAAATTTAAAATTTTCTCTTTTGTGTTAACAAACGAGGAGGACGCGCAGGACGTAGGATGCATCTTTAGAATGTATTTTTAAGTTTTTTTTTAGAAAACCTTTTTTTTCAATATAACCATTATTTAAATTTTAAACTCTGGTCATTGTAAACCCATATGAAGTTAACTACAAGAGCTTACGATGCCGTCAATGAACAAAGGTGAGTTAAATGAACAATTGAAAACAAATATTTATTTTTACCAAATTTTGTATTTTTTTTTTAAATTGGAAACCGAAAATTTTAGTGCCACGTGACAGAGAGATAGAAAGGCAAATAACTTTCGACTACTTTGACCTTTCAATTTGGGATCTCTTCCAAATGACTTGTGCATACCTTTCTCCGACTCGGTGAAAGTAAGACGTATAGCTTTATGTCGCGAACTGCATACTAGAAAATTTCTGTTCAGAGCAGGGAGGCTTGTAATTTAGAAAATGGTAGAATTCTAGAAAATAGAAAATGTTCTGTTCAGAGCAGAACTTATAGGAAGTTAGGAATGAGCCAGGTGAAAAAATTAAAACTGTGGATTATTGTGTAGAAAGTGTCCATCCGACCCCTTCATAGCCAATAATCGAAAGTAAGTTTTGCTACTTTAGGTGCTTAGCAAAGGGTCAAGGTTAGGTTAAAAAAATAAATAACCAAATAAACCCTTGCAACGCACTTAACCAAGTAGCCTATTTTACTACTGTATTGGAGGCTCATTAGTAGGTCTTTTAGAGGAGGTGGAAGGGTCAGAGTATGAGGTTTAGGCAGTGACCTCCACAGCCTGGCCTCAAATGAATGAAGAATAGGGCAAAACGGGGGCTAAAAGGGCCCAAAAGGCTGGGTTTACTGACCCTTAACCTTAACCTAAGGCCCTCTAGGGCTAACCTAACGTTAAACCTTATGGCCTACGGGCCTAAACAAAACTATGCCCTTAAGGGCTAAAACTAGAGATAGGGACGACGATGATGGCAGCGACGAAGGGGACAGAGGGAAGAACCAATCCTGGCCCTTGACCTTTCCAGGTCACAACCAATCGCTGGTCGTAGCCAATCCCAAAATGGCTATCGCCAATCCTTGGCGAAGGGATGGCCTCTCCTAGGCCAAGGGACGGTGACTGACCTCTGACCTGACCGGTGACGATGACGAAGGACATCCGGAGATGGAGAAGGGTGGGTGCCGCGGAGTGGAGGAGAGGAGCAGGAGCTCCGTCCTAGCCGGCGGTTGGGGACCTTCTGAAGAGGGAGGAAGAAGTGCACGAGATTCTCTTTCCTCGTGCTTTCGCACGAGGACTTAAGCGCAAGGCACACCGCACGTTGCATGCCGCGTCCTTTGCCCTTATGGGCCTTAACTAAATACATGTATGAGGTAATACCTCATAAGAGGTCACCCGGACATTAAAATCAGGATAACTTTTGTTTCAAGCAAAACTACTGAAATCTTATTTTTAGATTTTGGGGATCATTTCTGCGGTCATAAGATGTGGGTCAAGAGTCGCCAAGGTCATTTGAAACATCATGACTTTTGGTTTTATTTAAAACCAACAAAATGCCGAAAAAAAATCATTATTCCGTTTTTGGGGACATTTTGGGGGTGATGGGTCAGACCCTTATGACCCATTTTCGAACTTGACCTCACTCTTGACCCCTAGAACATACTTTCGCAAACAAATTTTTAAAAACTCAATCCGTTCGAGAGTTATCGCGCAAACTGGCGGACGGACAGACAAAAAAACAGACACACATTTCCCATAAAGTAGCTAATACGGTGCTTAATAAGTTCTTAACTCACGCATATATTGAAAAAGCTGCATTGAAAAAGAAGATATGTAATGGGCAAAAGAAAGACTACAAAACAAGTTGTTGTTTATAATTTTGGTTTTTTAATTTCCTTTTTTAATCATTTTGAAAGCAGTTTAAATTTTTTTTTTAGAAAACGTTGTTTAGAATAGAATCGTTTAAGTCCGTTCGCCGCATCCAGATGCCAGTTACAAATACATTTAAAAAACAATGCGAAAAAAAGTATTAATGAAAGTTTATGTTGAAGATGATGATGACTTGAAGTGGAGTCTATAAGAAAGGGGGGTCCTTTAATGAGACTTAAAATAAACCGTTTCAAACGCACGTAACGAAATAGCGTATTGTAGTAATACAAAGTTGGGGGTCATTTAGGGGGTCATCGTACTGAGTGGAAAGGGTGGTCAGGGGTCACTTGTGTTGTTGAGACTATCATAAATGTTTACACTATAACTAACAAAAGTCCGACAAACACAATTTTAAGGTTTTAGGGGTCGTTTAGGGGGTCCTCACAGTGAGGGGAGAGGGGTCAGTGGGCAATTGAGTAATCTGAACGATTACAACTTTTGTATTAATGTGAAACTGTCAAAAATCCGAAAAAATATTTCTCGGTTTTAGGGGTCACCTTGGGGTCGAATTGAGGGGGGAAGGGTCAGACCCCCGTCCATGACCCAGCTTCGAACTTGAGCTGACTCTTGACCACTGGAACAATGTACCAAAAATAATTTCAAGAAGTCATTCCGTTGGAGAGTCAATTTGTTTTTAAATAGCAAATTAAAATTACATTTACAGAACATAATTTTAAGTAATCCATCTCATTCAAAGAGGGGATAAAGAGCCTTTCAAAAATAAAGCGCTGGTACGAAAAGCAACGGCAAAATAGGCCCTATACGCTACCTAGATAGCTTCAAAATTTCAGCGTTTGATAATTGGCGATGCTTTTAGATGTAATTGTGGTCATTTAAACATAGCGTTTGCTAAATGCGATTGTGAAATGCTCTGTACATTTAATAGGTTTTCAGCGAAGATCTGACAGAGATCTCAGCTTAGGAAGTAATCATATTTCGAAAGTGTTGTTCCCGAGGTAATTTATTTAAAAAAAAATGTTTTTTCGCAATAACAAAAGTTGTTGTTTCGTGAAGCATTTCAACAAACTTTTTCAACTTCTAAACTTATTTAAAAATTAGGAAACCAATTAAAATTTAACCGTTTTTCAAACTTGCATTCATTCTCAAAAACTTTTATTTACAAAAATGTTCACATTTTCAATTTAGAACATAAAACAAAAATAATAATATTAATT
>JAQFYP010003332.1:0-11059 GCA_034694865.1 Bilobella braunerae | reverse complement strand
GGCCCGATACCTATACAATGACATACCGTTTTTACCGTTGTTTTCGAAAGTGAGTTGCTGAAAGCGATTAATAGTTTACAACAGAGTTGTTCCAGTGCGCAGCAGCGCGTTTTATTTGTGATGGTTTTACGCGCTTAGCTGGGAAGTAATTTCTGTTGATTGATTATGGTTTTAAAATAGTTACTTCACCAATTTAGTTTAAGTTTTGTTTAATCTTCAATAATACTTACTTTACTCGTTAATTTTTTTTTATTTAAAGAATAATTACTTTACCCGCACAGGTACTTTAGAACGTGTACCGTACAGGTACAGGTGGGCAGGTACTTCACAAAAACTTGAACAGATATCTGAAAATTCACCTAATTCCTGGCCACGTTACAAGTTTCGTAAAAATTGTCAGCAAAAATGCAAGAATTGTCTTGTTCCCAAATTCCCAAAACAATTTGAGACCTAAGAATAATTTGAAAATGTTCTAGATTATTCTCTCTAGTGCAAGTCAGAAATGGTTCCAGTCGAAGCAAAAGAGCAGGCCTGACTGCGTTCAAACTCACATTTTAGCAGTATACTTGAATGGTTTCGCAACATGAGTCATGAACTCTAATTCCAAAAATCAACAACGCCAGAAAATCAATGATAGGCGCGAAATTTAAAAAACTACCTTAATACACAGAATCTCAGAAATTTATTTTGAAATCCGCAATGATTTCAAACTTACAAAACATATTGTCACGGGCTACTGGTGAAGTAACGACTGGGGGACTGAAGGACAATAAGGGGATGGTGTAGCAACAATCGGTAGAGTGACCAAAGTGATCAGGGTACAAATAATCTTTATTTGTACAACAAATGACGAAGGTGAACAAAGGTCACAAGAGGTCAATGACAGTCGGAGTAGTGCCCAAACGTCGAGTCGAGACTGACTGACCAAGACTAACCACACGAGCACTCCTGTTTATAGGCAGTGCTCTACAAAACGTCGAACAGACAAATGACAAACAGAACTGATAATACTACAACTACGGCAGACACATGTCTGCAAACAAATGTGTGAACTAACTAACATAGATAACCTACTGACGTCGCGTCCAAGGGATCGATGACTTCTTGGGCGTGACAATATATACAAACGCATTGAATCTAGAAAGGATTTACCATTTAATTTCCAACTGTTTGTAAGTTTCTTGCGGGTTGTGTCACCTTACCATCAATGCTAAGTAACCGCCTTTTTACCACCCCACCATAATGTTAGGGTATTCGTCAAGTTTACAACTCAGGACTGCATGGTTAATAAAAGTTTTGGGCCGTAAATTGACACCTCTTAAATGGTATCTACTTTAAAATTTCCGTCTCACCGTTCAAATTTAAAAAAATTGCTAATTTTTAAGATTTTATCAATGTGTGTTGACAGCGGTGAGGTGGTAACTTAAAACAGGTGAATAGAGCAATCCACCGCAAAAATGACAACTAAGAACCAAAACAATGGCTTCCAATGATTTTCTCCTGGTTAACTTATCGTTTCAATAATAACATTATACTTAATAATAAATATTTAATAAACAATTCATTTTATTATGTATAATATACTATATTAGAGTGGTTAAATTTGCAAGTGAGTAAGGCGCACATTCGTAATACTATTGCAATATGCTTACAAAAAACGGGGTTCGAATGAAATCACACATAAAATTAGTTTTGTAACACATCCCAGCATGTAACAGATCAACAGTCGAGGTTCTCCCATTTCCCGAATACCTGTTTACACTTCCTCTTTTTCATTCCCTGATCGCAGCATTTGTCGCACCAAAATTGGTTGTAAAATTTGGCACATTTCTTTGATTCAACTGAAATTAGGAAAAGTATTCTTTCAGAATATGTTCAGAAAAATTTGCTTAATTTTCTATTTTTTCTTTTGCAGAATTAGATTAGTCTTGCAACAACTTACCCATTTCCATCTGCAACACAAATCCAAGAAGTACTAAGACAATGAGAAGGCGTTTGGGAGACATGATGTGTTCCTGTCTCTTTAATTTCAAGTGAGTGATAAATGTTAATTTTTTAGAATGCTTATATACTATTTTAAACACATCTCAGTTTCGTTTTGCGTGTAAGGAATTGGTTCATTCCTCCACTCAAATAATATGATTGGTCAAACCTGTTGGCAGTAAAATTTGTTTCCGAAAAAAACAAAATTATGAGCGCTCGTGATTATAAACAATGGTGCCAAGTCATGAAATTCAGTGTTTTTTTACTTGCGCAAAAGACCCGATAAACTAAACTAGTTTAAATTTAAAAACTCTTGCAAATTAAAGAAGTCAAACAACCCCGATCTTTGTTGGAAGTAGCTTAGAGAATGTGTGGATAAAATTTAAAGGCATAAGAATTTATTAGGAACGTGCTAGAAATTGTACATTAGGCTACGACAGTTTATGAAAACTGTACTTTTCAAAATGCACTTTTTTAAATTCTGATAGTGCATACATTTTTTGGCTCTTTCTCTAGATCAGTTGGGTTCAGTTGGGTGAGAATAGAAAATATACTTTCACTTAAAAAATAATAAATAAAATAAATAAACAAAAGTAGAATACATTAGCTGTAACATAACGCAATTAATTACTTGTTTGAACCTACATAGTATTTTTTGGAAAGCAAGTAGTGTTGTGAATTCGAAAATTTTCTACAATTAAATGTCTTAAATTTCCAACAAAGTCTTATACATGTTTATTGTGTATTTAGAAACAGTATTCATTAGTTTAATAATTAAAGAACAAATACTTGTGGTCATTTTGAAAGGGCTTGGAAATAATAAGTCAAGGTAAGCAGAAAAAAATTGCCAACAATAATTTTGTAGCCAATTATGTTTTCAGTACAAAAAGGCTTGGGACCGAAAGGAAAAATAAGTGTCATAAAGAGCTGTTTTTGAGAAATTTTCGAAAGTATGCGTCACCATGCTATTTTGCAGAAAACAGAATCCCTTCATTCAAATTTATTGCGATGTTTTTTTTTTGCTAAACTGTTTTTGGTTTCCAATTACCGTGTTGCATGAGAGACAACACAAAACTAGAACCTAGAACTGCAAACAAATCACTGGTTAATGTTCCTAAAGTAAATATGTCCATCTAAGAACTGTTGAGTATCATAGTTTGTCAAACAAGTATTTTACAAAAACTTATTACTACTTTTATTCATTTTTATTTTATTTTTCTATCGTCTAATGTATTTATTCTGTTCAACAAATGAACCTTTCTTGTAAACAAATCCTAAATTATAACTTTCGCGATGGTGGTGAGCTTGTTACAAGAAGCGGCAAAACTAATTTTAATGAGCTTTAATAATGTAAAACCAAATCAAACTAACCACTTATTCTATCAAATGTTTTCTTCTATTCTGTTGTCGTTTATGTTGCTCTAAAAATTACATTGTATTTCAAAACCATTAAAATTATTTTTTATAAAATTCGTTTTAGAATTTATTTTATAAGAAAAAAATTAAGAAATTTAAGTCACAGGGTTACAGTTAGTCCATTAGTTTTATAAATTTATATTTACATAAACATTGCTTTTACATTATTATATTTGTAATAGTTATTTAATTGTAAAAGTAGATTTGGAAGCTAAAGTAAGAAAACAACTGTGTTGTGAGTAAGATTACAGTTATTTAACACATTTCTAATGATATTATTAATTATTATGCCGTATTAGAGGCTACAATTATCAGTGACAAAATGGCAAACAAAATTCAAAACATTCGAACTATGCAATTTTATACGGGCCACAATTATTTGGCCCGTCACAAATGCTTTGGGACATCGAATGCATTTCTGTGCATAGAATTGTAAAGAATCATTCTATTGCGTTCTTACATCAAGAATATTAGATGTAACGCACTTTAGAGAATTTTCTGTTATCGACGTCGAAAGAACCATGTTGAAACGAGCTATGCAATTGACAAACAAACCCGTCCTAAGACGGAAGCACGCTTAAGCTAACATTGTTACTCATATTTATCAAATTAAAAATCGTTGTTTTTCAAAATTCAAGATATTCAAATTAAATTAAGCGCAACTATAGTGTAATTGTTTCTGATGTAATTTTATTTGGCCAGTAATGTTTAGTTTATCAGCAAATTAGTGAGCACCCTGAGCGCGATTTTTGTTTTTAATGTTAATTTGATCTTAGCCACATAATTAGTTGTGCAATCAAAACAGCCTTGTCCTTATTGTCCTTAGCCTGAATTACAGATTAATTATTTCAACATCAAGTATTGCTTAAAGCGTTATCCAGCGATTTTGGTGACAATTTATGCCCTTGGTGTAGTGTGTCTCTTTTACTTACATCCGCTCTTTAGTTACCAAGGCCATGTGCGTTGGGCTGTTACGCACGCACGCACAACCTTCTACACCGTGATTGCTATGGTGAGCAGATGGACATATTTATTCTTGAGCCTTCAATTGTGGAGATTTGTATCTAGTTAGTTTGGAGTTTCAGGTTTTATGTTTGTGATGTCTCTCGTTGAAGACGATAATTTGTAACCGAAAACAGTTTTGCAGAAAACAGCACAATTAATTTGAATGAAGAAATTTTGTTTTTCTGAAAAGTAGATTAGTGACGGATACTGACGAAAATTTCTCCCGTTTCGAAAACAGCTCTTTATGACACTTATTTTTCGTTTCGGTCTCAGTCGTTTTTTTTTTGCGATGAAACAATGAAGGAAAATTTACAAGTTACCCAATTATAGGTAAATTTTTTATGCTTTCCTTGATTGGCCGAATTGTTTGCAACCACTATGAAAATAACTTCAAATTATGACCTAAGTATCCGTGTACAACTTTGTAAGCAATTCCAGGCATTTGATTTTGGGAGTATTACAAATTGTCAACAACATTTATTTTCCAAACAATCTCTTATTACTAGTTTCAAACATATAGTTAATGCTTTAGCCATGCTCCAGCTACTGTTGCTATTTACTTGAATAATACAATTTTCAGTCAACAATTCTTATTGATCCATCCATCGTTTTTATCCTCTGCCTGGGAGCATCGTAATTTTCCACTTTTCTTACAGCATGCGTCGCAGTCTCTTCTATTAACTGCCCAACATCCTGTGCATTCAACTAAAAGGAAGAACGGACGATTTTTCTTTATTGTTACAAAACTTGTTTAAAAAGTTACAATTTGAGCAGTTTAGACCACAATGCAAAAAATTAATCAAAATACGTTGTTCAGTTTAAAAAAAACAATGGTAAGTTGAAGTACTCTTTTGGTTGACTTACCCAATTCCAACTGAGCCAGAAATGCAAACGAAACAAGGAAAAAGACGTAAATAAATTTGGAAGTCATGATGAAATTTTTTAAGTTTCGAGTGTTAAGGTAAAATGAAAATCTTACGTTGTTTGAATTTGCGATTTTACATGTTTTATACCAAATTCATTCGTTTCCGGGAGAGTTTGCGTCTTAATCCCTTATGAAACCAGTAAATGGGAAATGCTAATTCAATTCCTCAAATAATAGCATTCACGAAAACTGAAAACCTCAACTGGACACGAGTGCTGTGTTGGGTGTTAGGTATTATGTTATTAAATGATGACGTCACTCATTTAGCGGTTTCAAAATTTGTAGAAGAGAAGATTTGTGTGCAGACTTGTAGAATTTATTTTACTAGTATTGAAATAATCTTTGTTCAAAGTAGCATTGCCTCGTATCATAAACGCAAAGCTAAAAAAGAATAAATCCTCACCTGACACTCTTCACTGTTGCAAAAAATTAACCCTCTGAAGTGCGTATAAAAAATCTTGAAGAAATGTGTTGTGAGAAAATGTTGTAATTAAAGAAGTGTACCTAGTTTACTAGTAAAAATAATTTCAACACTTGTAACAACATTTGTTGAGTGCAAATAATTTTTTTTGTGTATGGTGGCGAATCGGGTTTTGGAGAAGGGGATGGTAAGTTAAATTCTGTTATTATTATTATAACTTTTGTTATAAATTATTGTGCAAGTAAAGTTTTATAGCGTTATCTAAAACAAAAATTTCTAAAACCTCAAAGTTAATATATTTAAAAGACAATTCATGGGGCCTAAAAATAAATTAGTTTGATTTTATTGATATATAACGAACCCAGCATCAACATGTTAGCATTACAACAGTAAGAAAAAAGTATAGAATAAAATGTTACAAAGTACCGTCACAGCTAAAGTAGCTTAAGTCAATAATTTAAAATAAATAACCCAACGGGCAATAGTGTGTACAGTTATGTCAAAATTATGTAAGGCATACAAAAGATGAAACAGTGGTTTATTAAAATTGTGTTTAAAATTTAAAGTAGTGTTGGTAAGGTAAAGTTATAGTAAAGTAACACTACAAACTACTACTAGAAGTAGTAGGTAATGTATAATCATAAAGTACATGAGCTGTAGCATAACCAAAAAATCAGTTATAGAAACTAGTGAAAATAATATTGTTGTAAGAGAAAGTAGTGCTAGAAATTTCTTACAACTAAATGCCCGAAGTTGCGCATCAAATTGCACACAAATATTTAATGTATAACAGTATTCGTAGATCTAATATGCAAAAAAAAATAATTGAAGTCATTTCCATTGTGTCTCCAAATAATCAGGTCAATCAAGGTAAGTAGAAAAAGGACTACAACAATTGAGTAGACCATTATGTTTTTAGCACAAAAACGCTTGAGACTGAAAAGAAAAATAAGTGTAATAAAGAGCTGTTTTCGAAACTTGGAGAAAATTTCGTCAGAATCCGTCACTATGCTACTTTGCAGAAAAACAAAATCTCTTCATTCAAATTTATTGCGATGTTGTTTGTTAAACTGTTTTTGATTTCAAATTATCGCCTTTCATAAGAGACAACACAAATATAAAACCTAAAACTCCAAACTAACTAGAGGCAAATACCAACAATTGTTCATAATGTTCAAAAATAAATAAACCGTGGTAAAACGGTCAACCAGTGGCGGAAGTATGAAAGTTAGAATTAGAAAAATAATAAAATCATTAGACCTGAAAACAAATGTCCGGGTTTCCATAGGTCAAAGGCAATTTCCGGGTGAACAGGGGCTCTAGGGTTATCAGGACTATCATAACTTTTTGTTTCATGCAAAAGTAGAGTTTGACGTTAAAAGGTCATTTTGAGGTCAAGGGGTCACTTCCGCGTCAAGGAAGCCTCTGGGGTCATTTAGACCATCATAACTTTTCGTTTCATGCAAAAGTAGGGTATAACCTTGAAGGGTCATTTTGAGGTCAAGGGTCATTTTGGGGGTCAATGGGGGTCACAGAAAAGTGTCTTACACAAATGTTGCTCACCTTCATAACAACTTTGTAAGGATCATTTTTCCATGTTGTCATAGAACGATATCTTTGACCTTGACCTTTGACCCCCAAGGGGGTCACTTCCGGTCAAACTAAAACAAACTTGAGCTGGGCCGGAACTCATGGAACCCATAATCGCAAACAGATTATCAGACGGACGAACATACGGACAGAAATGACAAAAACATAAGTAGCTTTCGCTTCGCTTCCGCTACTAATAAGTCCCTCTGTTCGCACATCAATTCGTCGTCCATAATTGGCAATTTTCAGCACGTTTCAGTACTGCGCTTTTGTCATCGATAGCAGTAAAAGTGTTTCACAAGAATTGTTGAATTCCATATTTTGTAAAACGTTTATTTTAAAAATCCCATACTTTTATCACTCACTTAAAATCCCCAGTCATGGCTGACCACAAAACCTGTTTGTGGTCAGCCACAAACAGGTTTTGTTGTTGGTGGGACTTTTAATGAGTTGCCCGACCATGTTTATGCCCATATCTTCGTGACTAGGGCACACAACATGAGGATATGGAAATGATTTTCCAATAGCCTTGTGAGAATTCAGAAGCTATCCTTGTTTGCATAAATGTATAATACTAAATAATGAATCCTTCCTTCCTTATACCATACCCTTACATGTTGACCATCACTTGAACTATTTTTATCGATAGCCCCAAGGGTCATGATTAATTACCCAAGTTAATTATCTGGCAAATTTATAAATGGCGAGGAACTACAAACTTGAGTTTCGAAACTTTGAAAATATTTGTTTGTTTGAAAGTATTGAGTATGTTAATTAGTTAATTATAATTAACAGTGTACAAAAACCCCTCACATACTGCAACGCTGTACTTGAGGCGCCAGCAAAGCTTAGCGACATGGCGGCTCGATGGTGGTTGATACACTCAATGCTAGAGTGGGGGCGCTGCGCATGGATTCAAAAACTACTTGGCTGGAGTTCTCGAGCGAAAACAATTTAAATTAAAATTAAATTGTAATAATCAATATTTCCTAACAAATGTCGCTAATTTTAGGCAGGAATAAAGTGCAGGCAAAATTTAATTCCTGTTCAATCAATGTCACCATCATTATTGTTGGCCACAAATGCAGCCGAACATTTAAAAGCCAAAAGTGTCGTCTCAGTAATACTACATAGGCAAGTGTGGTATCGTTCGAAAGCTTTTTAAAAGTGCACATTCTCGTGAGTGTTAAATGTTGAAATTGTCGCCACGGCAACACCACATAGGCCAAATTTCTATTTCAAAGGCTTCCGATTTTTGTTAATATTGAATTGACACGTTGTGACAGATATTACTTTTCAATTGTAAGAATAAGACATCAAAGTGAAATGAAACACAAAATCTTTTACTCCACGGAAAATTGTTAACAGAATGCCAAGTCATATTTTTTGACATCAAATATTCATCTGTATCATTTTGAGTAGTTTTATTTTGTTGTTCAAATATATGTGACACAAACTAATCGTCGCGCCCAAGGGGTCCTCGATATCTCGTGCGTGACAATATTTCAAGATAAAACTACTAAATTTTACAGAAACGATTATTAATACGGATGTTGTTTTTTCAAACCTCACAGGAATGACTCGCCATTGTTAATAAAGCGACACCAAAGTCATCATTCTCAAAAAGACCATGGACTAAACCAAAACCGAGAACCAAAGCTGGGAAAACCAAAAGCGAGGAACTTAAACCTTGAAAACTAAAACTGAAAATGACCTTAACCGAGAACACCTTTTGTGTTTTAAGGATTGCGTTTTCACCAATTGGCCGAATTGGTCCATTAGTAGAAAGGCCAGAAAAACTTGGCTAAAATAGTACCGCACTATTACTCATCATTCAACGCCAACTGCCTTTTATTATAATAGTAATAGCGTACTTTGCACGATGTACAAACTTTAAAATGCCCAACACAAAGGCTGAGCAGTAACGAAATGTTCAAATTTCTACAATAAGGAATATAGGCATCAGTCGTTGAAAAGCAGTAAATGCGAGCAATGAAATTTTGTATATTTCTGGAATTAAAATAAATAAACGGCCCAAATTTTAAGATTTCCAAGGCCATAGTGCAAAGTCGTAACCTACTATATTACACATGGTTTGAAAACACAAGATATAAACTTTAAAAATTTGGACAATTGACCATTCGTGTTACATTTTGTGTTTGATTTTTTAGCAAAAAAAAAAGTAATGACAAGTGAAAAATAAACTCAGAAGTAAAATGCCAGACTTAAGTTTGGACAAATACTTCTTTGAAAGCGGTATAACTGTCAGCGCTAGAAAGTGATGACATTAAGGAGAAAAACTCAAAATTGGAAATACAAAATTAAAGTTTTGACAAATATTTCTCTTCAATTTTATAAATGAGACATATCAAAATTATATTGGAAGTGAGATGAATGTAAGTCATGGACATCTGTCAAGAAAACACCAACAAACATTTCTTTTTACATCATATGTCTGCTTCAAAATCTTTTCAAGTAGTTTGTCTATCACTGGACGCCAAAAGCTGAACCTATAAAAATATGTCACAGCTTTCCGCATAGACTTGTTCAAAATATTGCACTCACAGTAGGAACTCTATACTAATGCCTCTTTCAGCATTCGATACTTTTTACTACTACACAATAACTTGTATCGGTTGGATGTTCGGCATTTTACCGATATCTAACCCCTTTCAACAATGCGCAAATTTCAAAATTCATTGCCTACCCGCTATGTTTGCTATTTTTACAATATTTTACGATGCGTCGGTTGGTGTAATCTATATCGCAAAAACTCCTAAAATGACAACTTTGCATCCTCTATCCCTCTTTCTTACCAACATTGGCAATGGTATCTTGTTCTATGCAGTCGATATTGGGATACGCATCACAAATCTATCGCACTGTTCTGAAATTTTTGAAATTCTAAATTTTAATACCACCACCCCTGCGAAAAGGTCTAATTTAGTATTTCAAATATTGTGTTTTTTACTGTCGATAAATCTGGTACTTGTATTGGCATCAGGAAGCATTTACTATTATGCTGTAGATTATGATTTAGAATCGGCTGAAAATGAGTTTCTTAACAAACTATGCTTATACCTAATTGCAAGTACCGATTTTCTAGGATACGGCTCCTCTTACTATTCTCTGGGTTTTGTGCTCTTTGTTGGTATTCAACTAACCAACATTCTAGAAACTTTTAGCGATGACATTGTTAAAACAGTTCTAGAACAAGGGCCAAACAGCACTAATTCTGCTCAACCTAACCTAATTTTAGAAATTGACCCTAACAGCCGATATGCAAATTATATGTCAAAAAATAGTAGAAAACTGAAACAATGCATGGATACCTTTGGTCGGGTAAAGATGATGTTCGCCAACTTTGGCGATATTGGCGGTCGATACGCCGGAGTGTTGCTATTTGTTTCATCATTTTACATCGTTACGACACTTTTTGATTTTTCGAATTCACCAAACACATATGGCTTTTGTTATAATATTTACTTTCTGATTCAATATGCGTGCCATATTTATGCATTGGCGTATCTAGGGACCCTCATGGAGGATAAGGTAATTAAATGGCTAAAATAAACAACTCATATATTTAATGATGCTTAATTGTACTAGTGTTTGCCATCTTCCCCGAATAAATGTTATACAGTATGATGATGTATTTCAACCATAGATTCTGCAGATGCAAGAGCGTACTCGTCGAGTAGTACTCCGTTCAAAACTCA
>JAQFYP010003331.1:0-11064 GCA_034694865.1 Bilobella braunerae | reverse complement strand
TCGCGGGTGAGTCTCATATTCCCCCCATATAGTTCCAAAATAATTGGAAATAATTGTTAAATGTCGTGACAACAATTTGAGGTGTTCTCTTTTAGCTGGTCCGCACGGTATATGTACTTACTAATAATGGTTTAGCTTATAAATTGAAATTTTATTTAAGGGTAACAAACTCTAATTTACTCAATAAACTCTAATTGTACAATACACTACTTTTTTTTGTGTGGCCTATAATTTGTCTAAGTTGACAATAGAAATCCGAGAGTGTGTTCTATACTTACCTGACTGGACACGTCTTATATTCAAAATTTAGGTTAAAACATCAAACAAATCGGTTACATTAACACCAAGTTGAACGAGAAGTACTGAAGGAGATAAGGAGAGAAAACCAAACATAAAGTGCTATTGAAAAATTTGATTTATTTACAAGTTGGCCAGTTTTAATTTACATAAAATGAATTGTTTTATTATAGAAGAAGATTTGAAATCGCATTTATTCCTTTAGAAAAGATTAAAAAGAAAAGTAAAAGCTAACAAAATCCTTGGTCTTTGTGTCAAATGTGTTGACTTCCTGAAGTAAACACAATTTTTAATAACAATATTTGTTGCCCAAACTAACGTCTGGTAATTGGTTAAATTTTTTCATCAAGTGTGTGTAATTATGACGATGGTCGTTACAATTTTTACTTTTAATATATACCTGCAGTTCACATTGGTTTAAAGTTTGTATGTAGTTCATTGCGAAATTTTATTAAGTTTAGCTGTGAGTTGAAGTTTCTTTTTTTTTTTCGAAACGGATTAACAACATTAACATTAAGGATTAACGGACATTAGCTCGGATTACCGGTCGGATTTTGAATTATTTTGTGTGTACATGTTTTGGCGCAAACTCTAAGATATTCAAGCTTTTTTGTTTGTAAAGTGACACAAAAACATTGACATGTACGCAGATTATTTATTTATTGCCTGAGTTGTTTATTCTCGTTGAAAATTATTTACATAGTCATGGAAGTTGGTTCTTAAGTTTTAGAATTTGTCTAACTGAACGTAAGTTTGTTTGTTTTGTCAAGTTTAATTGAATACAAATCGAAAGGAGGCAAACGTTGGATTCGGGATAATTCTGAGCGATCAAGCTAAAAGAAAAAAAACCTATAATTATATTTTGAAAAAAAAAGTGTCAAATAATAAAAATTTAAAAGCGCAATTTTACAAATTTAAATGATATAAATAAATTTGTACGACCTTAGGAAGTTATGCGGAAGTATGAAACTACACGCTCAGCACATCAAACACAAACGACTAAAACGCTTAAAATGATCACAGTCGGAATTTCAGCATGCGAAAATAGCAGCAACCTCCGTAGCTCTGTTAAGCCAATACCCTTACAGTTTACTAGTAAATTTGTTTGTATTCTCCTGGGAAATGAAACCCAATTAACTAGTGTATCAGAAATGGACCGAGACTATTATTCTGTCCCATCCGAGCTGACATTTTCTACATTTTAATTGGCGAAAGACACCGAAGTGCTTTCGATACATTACAGAAGTGCAAGTGTTTGCGTGAACAATTGGCTTTTATATTTGGCATTTACGATTTACATTATTTTTGTTGGTGCATATTCTTAGTTTACACAATAAAATAGATAATAACCTACTTAATAGAGGTATTTTAAGAAATAATTCGAAATCCGATCCGACAGGTTAATTCGACTCGGATCAGGTCGGTTTGTAATCCGATGTCGGATTAACCGAACGGACCCGCTAATATGACGAAATCAATCCGAAGAACCGTAATCCGACTCGAGATCCTCGGATTGCCATTCCTAACCTCTTCCAAAAATTCTTTGCACCTCGGCATGAAAAAATTGAGCTAAAAATATTGTTAGGTTACGCTGTTCAAATGGTTAATTACTTGTGAGTCCCAGTTAACTTTTTGAAGTAATGCTTTTTCCTATGCTTGTTTACTTGAAGTATTTGAAGTTCTTCAAGTCGATTAATTTTAAACATTTGGACGTAAAGCCAGACAATTTGGTGTTATATCCAAAAGTTGAAACTAAAAAATTTCCTATTGACTTTGAATAGTCAGCCTTTCCGAATTCCAAGTCAGCGACGATATAGATCATAATAAAACATACATAAGCTTAATCATAGATATGGTAAGACGTAAACCCTGTTTTATAATACGGTTGGAGCAAATTTTTAACTCTCTCTGTTTGATTTCGATACATGTATTGTTCTAGACCCGTCCTCATTGGACGACGCCGAAGGATTCGTAATTGCTTCTGTCCATTTATTTTGTGGGAGTTTACCTTGAGAGAGACAAATAACTAAAAGTTCAAGAATTCAAAAGAAAGCAAATTTCGCAAGTTACAATGCATTTCTGGTAGCAATGAAAATTTCTCCTTGTATTATTTTGCTGCCGTTGGATTTTTTCATAGTTTAATTAAAAATCGGAGCCGAACTGAAATCGAGTCAAATTGTGTTATCTACTTTTGCAGAATATTCCGAACTTGCAAAATCTCTAACCAAAATTTTGGAAAACATACGAGATGATAAGAAATGTCACTACAAACTCATGCAAGCATTTGAAGAAATAATTTCAAACGAAGGTGAAAAGTATTTGAACTTAGACTGTGCTGTACCTTCGCAGGCTGATGATCTGAGGTGTTGAAGTAAGTTTACCATTGTAGCTTGAAGGTGACTTTCAGTTTAGTTTTTAAGGGTTACAAGTTACCCGTAGGGATACTGAAGGGTTACAAGGACTCTTAACCCTCAGCGTCACCCTTAACCCTTGCGTCACCCTTACCCCTCCAAAGGCCCACCGACTCCCTTTTGGGCTCAAGTGGACCACTAGAAGGGGAGGAGCCAACTCGTGCCGCGCCAAGAAACCTCACACCGTGTCCACGCATCCCCTCTGCACACTACCCATTACCTTCTCGTCATTTGCTCTGACTCGGGGAGATGCATTTCTGGCAGCAACGAAGGAGGACCCTCGTCACTCCCTCGTCACACCATCATTTTGTCTTTCTGTTTTCGTCTCTCTTGTACCTTAATAAAAGTAGTGGCCGTAAGGCCCTGTCGTTACACCGTGACCTCTTGACCTCTTCCTTTGTCATCTGATTTGGAACCGGAGTTCAGGTAGGCATAAGGCCTTTGCATATTGGTTCCCCTGTCCCCCTAGTCACCTGTTATTTGTCTCTTACTACTTTTAGGTGCCCGTACCCCTTTGACCCCGAGGGTCCCTTGCCCCAATCCCAAAGAGGTCTTGTAACCTCTCACATGGTGGAGGAGCGCTTCGATCCCTACCTTATGCTGCCTTGCGAAAGTGCTCTGCCCAAGAGTTAGTTATCTGAGCTGAGCTTAGGTTATTAGCATTTAAGGTGATAAAAGATGTTGTTGTTGATTCCCTGCCCGATTTCTTCCTCATAGGTTAATCAGCTAAGGTAAATTGATTCTGGTGGCCAGAAGCTAACGCGGGGGGAAATGAAGGAAAGGCATAAGTAACTTGGTTGAGCTTTTTTGGTAAGAGGCCCTAGCTAGCGCAGTGGTTTCCACCAACCTTACTTTTTGCCTTCCCACAATACCCTTAACCGCGTCACCCCTACCCCTCCAAAGGCCCACCGACTCCCTCTAGGGCTCAAGTAACCCGCTGGCGAGATAGGCAGGAGCTAACGCGCGCCTCGCCACGGAACCTCGTCCGCTCTTTCGCCTAGAGGTTCTGTTACCTCTCAATATACATGTCAAAAAACAACTGTTTGGCTATTCTTCAATAAAAAATTATGCTTTTAAACTTGTGTTAAATTGTAAGTGAAATGTTCATTACCAGTATTTGCATTTATATGACCTTTTTATTACAGAGTTTTCTAATTGTATTAAATTTGACGCTAAACCTAATTACCCATAAAAAACGGTGAATAAATTAGTTTTAATTTAGGCAAACCTAGAACAACACGAAATTTTAACAGTATAAGAAACTAAAATATTACAAAATACAGTAACTGCTTGAAACCAATAATTATCCTAATACGCCTATCTGCTAGAGCTGAATAAAAGCAAAGGCATGAGGCTGAAGATTATTTACAAACATTGTTCAAAAGCTTAGGCTACACTTGTTGAAAGTTGGGTTTAAAGTTAAAAATAAGTTATATACTTTAATGCCATGCTATACGAAGCCGCCCTCTGCGTATGTGTGGATATCAGCCACTAACAATTAACTTAAAGTTATTAAGTAGCTTTTTAGCTACTTTGGGAACGCCATGTTTGTCCGTCCAATTTGTGCGGGATAATGAAAATATTTTACTTTACCTTACTAAATCAAAAAATTATTTTCTTTTGTAGATAGTTTTATCTTACTTAACAAGATTGTATTTTGTTGGAGCGCTCACAAAAATCTTAAGTAGCGTTAAGTAAAACTTTACAGTAACGCTCAGGCTGTCCGTTTGGCAGGGTTGACTTATGGCAAATCTCTTTCGGGTATAATATTTTAGTAGCCAATGGTGAGGTCAAGTTTCAAAATGGGCCATCGGGGTCTTGCCCGCTTCCTCTGATATGACCACCTGATTTCTTAATTTCATTCGTAAGTAACCTTTTAGCTACTTATGAGACCGCACTGCCTGTCCGTCTGTCCATAACTCCCGAACGGGTTGACTTATTGCAAATCTGTTTGCGGGATAATTTTTTTTGGGCTTAAGGGTGAAGTCAAGTTCAAAAATGGGTCTGGGTATTCTACTTGTATGTGACCCCTGAAATGACCCCCAAACAGAAAAATTGGATTTTTTGATTTTTTTTAACAGTCTTGCGTGAACCGAAAAGTTATGATGTATAACCGTTGTGACGCCTGACTACTCCCCTCAGTCCTAACGACCTTAAACCGTAAAATTGGATTTTGTTTGGTATTTCCTAGTTTTGCACAACTAAATTAAATTTAGCGTACACACAACATTTTTGCTTCCAAAAACACAAACAAGCCCGTCCTACAACTTACAAACATTGGAGGTAACTAAACGGACCCAGTGTATTGTAACCTTGTTGATACTTATTACTTGATAACACCGCTATTAAGTGTTAAAAAAGTAATCAAGCCTAAAGTAATCAAGACCAGTAGGTAATATCACCGGTAGGGAAAAAGCCACTAGGTGAAATGCCAAGCACTTACTATTACAAGATTGCTTTTGACTCGTGTTGATTATGGTTTACATCAAATGTCAAACTCTTAATTGATGGATTGAATTTGGAAATATGAACAAACTAGAACTAGACATTCGATGCATTACACCAATAATAATTTTCTTCCTTTTCCAGTGTTCTTTTTTGCTTAATTTTTGTAGTCAAATGGCCTTTTTGAGGGCGTTTCGCCGATGTAAACATGGTCCTTCAAAGTCAGCTGCCGTCAGTCAAAGTGTTGCAGATGATACGTATAGAGTGCCGTTCCCAACACTTCGTTACTCAATTTGGCAGTTTTAATTTTCTTAAAGACGTGTGTTAGTTGCAGAAAACAAAAACTTATTATTAAACAACAATTATTTGTATAGTACTTTGATCTTGTCGGTCACTTTAAACTTGAGCTACTCCACTATAATTTGCCCTTGAGTGCATCAATCCTCACGTCACTGTATTGCTCTACTGCTCCGAATAAGAAAAAGAATTAAAAATTACATTAACAACAGGTAACGGTTGTGTAAATATAAAACTCCAATCAATCGTATTAGGAATAGATGTGAACCAGTTTCAATAGGTAGGCACGAACAAAGATATATCAAACTCATTCTCAGTTTTGCTAGTACGGTATTAATTCTTAGAGGCAATAATTGGTAAGCAGTCCCATGCCCCCGAGTTCTAATATGTTGTATTCAAAATAACTTAGGTTGACCTAATTTTCTTGTTGAATATATTGTAACCGTGAAACAGTGTACGAGCAATCCTAGTAACAATATGCTAGGTAAAACATCAACACATGTCTAAAATGTTCCGCCGCAAATAAAGCAGCGCTTAAGCATAAACAACTAACCCATATCAAAAAAATTGAGGTAGTTTTCCTGCCCAAGTCCAATGGTTTTGGCCTTGAGTTGAATTCAACAATTGTTGCAGATATAGCGCCATTTAGTCTAAATGTGGTTTTATGCTTATAATTGTTTCCCCACTCTTTCCAGACATAGTATATGCCGTTTTCAATAATACCCTGTAGCCGCATAATTGCTCTGCGCTGAGTGAACTTTGCCCCAGCCACTGGCTCCTCAAATCGGAAACCATCCCAATTTGGAAAAAATGTGGACGTTCCTCTAGTATACTCAATAATGTTTTTGGAATTAGATCTGATGCTATTGTAATACATTTTGAGAAGCATAGCATCTAAGTGCACATTTGTATCTACCAATGCCGATTTGTCACATTTTTCCAATACAGCAAATTTTTCTTCAATTGTTTGATCTGAAAAGTCAAGTCTAGTAAATTGGCCCTTTACCCTGGGCAAGTGTCCTTCATGAAATATGCTTTTGTTTCGATTATTGTTTGGAACAGGATAAATGTATGCCCAGGAATTAGTCATATAGGTGTGTGACATGCAGGCAGAGTGGGAAATGTTTTCAATATTAGATTTGGTGTGGTACCAGAGCTCAATTTCTAACTGGTTCTTTTTTGCGTATTCACATTCTTGCTTCACGAATTTTTTATCACGGATTTTCCAGACATGATATTTTTTTTCCTGACAAGCACATGCATAAAAATCTATAGGAAAAAAAGTGGATTGCTCTCTCCTAAGCAAGGAAAAATAATCTTTTCTAGTAGAAAGAATTCCAGTTCCAGTTCCTCGCTGGAGGAACACATCTTCATTGGCAACGAGCAGCTGAAATAGCTGCATATCTTGTAAATTAGTCCATTTTGCAACTGGAGAAAGTGGTGTCAAAATAAACGAAGTGAAAAGTCCCTTGTAGGCGTTTACAAGTACAAGAGCAACTAAAAGCCATGATCCAAATATTGCTCGGAAAATGTTTTTTAGGTTTACAGAATCAATAAATGATTCTTTCAAATTCTGATCAACGTCAAACAGAGCACCAACTGTGGCATTTAGTGTGTAGAAAAATACCTTAAAGCTCTGTTTTCTAGTAGAGATGTTTAATACTCCAAAAACTGCTACGCAAAATGGTATCGCAAACAAAGATGCTGTGGATATGAGTGCCCAGGAAACATAGTCATACACTTTACCATACACAAGAAAGGTAGAACCTTGCATGACGCCATCACAAGTCAGGAACTGAAATTCAATTATATCTGTGATAATGTATGTGGGTGCGTACACATATTCATAGTCAGCGTACCAATAACTACTAGTAATTATATGTAATGAATTAGCTGTCATATACTCGTTTGCAGCAATGAACGGAATATGGGATTTATAGTTTACCAATGTTATGTTTCCTGTAAGTGCTAGGCAGATTCGGGAAGCTTTTAATAGGTGGAGAAATATAACGATTTCTACAATTTTGCCAACAATAAATTCACGATCTATAGACTGATAGTTTCTTATTATTTCGCTAGCCACATTCTTGAACTCAAACGGAGTTCTCAGGATTTCGTCTAGATCTTCATTTGTAAAGTTAGCAATGCCCTCGCCCTCACATGTATCAGCTTTTGCAATAGAATAGCTACGGTTGTAAGATGGGATATACTTTATTTCAAATTTCATTCCATAGTCCTTGTACTGACAACTTCGGATATTTTGAACGGAAATAACATTACAATCAACAAGGTAGTATACTGGCGGCGGAAAAAATATGAGCTTGGGATGCAATGCATGTCGTACTGTTTGAACACGAGTAAGGGCAAGATACTGACTTCCCTTGTCACTCGCTCCTCGATTTTTTGTTGAATCATTGACATAAACAATTGTAGCTGGAATTAAATAGTTGCAGTTTAAAAAGAAATAGGGCGTGGGTGGCTCGAATTCCGTTCCTATGATTACGTACATTACAGGCAAGTAATGAACCTTTTTTATGTCAATTGCAGTACGAATACTGTATTCCAGAGAGCAAAAGTAGTTCCTTATTGCCATTTTATAGAGTAGGAAGAAGTACGCATCGCAAAACAGTCTTTTGGGTTTACCTGTAGTTTCTTTTTTGTCGGCCCATATAAAGTACGACTTTGTGACAAAAAATTCTTCAATTGAAGAAGCGTTGGAGAATACATTTTTCACCAAAACAGGCCAAAGCAAGTGTTCGAGACCTACTGCTGCACTATCCAGAAACAAATGGGTATGACAGTCTTTGAATTCCTCCAACATCACGTTCAACGATACAATAAATACGGTGGAGCTAGCTTTAGATATCAAGCCTGTTGTGATTACAAAGAAAAATCTTCGGTTTTGATACATTTTTGTTTAGTAAATAGTCTATAGGCAAAGGAGACTTTTTCAGGTCTATATGAGGAACTTTTACGTCTTCAGCTATGCCGTTATGATACATTATTAGACAAAGCGAGCTTGTAAAAATTAATTTTGCTAAAAGGAAAATTTATTAGGAAAGTAATTTTTTGCCTGACTAATGGCTATTTTATTATGCAACATTTTTCTAGCAATAACCTAGTAGCTTTCAAATAATTCTAAATTATTAATATCAGAATCTGATTTTTAATTATTGATAGAATAAAATTCTTACAATGAGAAGCTTTGGTTCGGTTGCATATCATATTCGACTATGTACAGTATTTAAATTTGGCATTTAAAGGGCAAGATGTGTGAAAATATTACTTACGATTGTTAGTTCGATTTCTCTGTACATCACTTAATTTGTCATCAAGTGTTGACTTGTTTAGGTTATGCTGTTATGCATTGTCCTAGAAGGTTCTAATGTTGATATTAAACGAAAGTTTTTTACTCTTCAAGAATTTGTGTTGATCTGGGTTTGCTATATCAAATAAACGATTGATTGATGGAGTCTTCAATATTCTGCGTTTAGAATTAAAAGATTACATTATCAAAAAAGATCTTGAGTGACACAGTTTGCTAATTTCGCAGAATTTTGTTGAATGAAAAATAAATTTAGGAAAATTTTTACTATAGCGACTTAATTACGGTTTGCATGATATTTATTTTGCTGAATAATTGAAGTTTGTTGAGTTCAAATCAAGGATCATAAAGTTTGTTCAGGACAAATTTTTTAATTTAATAAAAAATTGTACTTTAATTAATTTATAAAAAATATCATGCAAATAGGAAATAATAATGAAAATATTAATTAATTAATAGTAAATTTTTACCATTAAGCCTTTCCTACAGCTCTAACTCGATTCCATTGGTCAACTTAAAATAAAATAATCGATTCCTACCTCTAGAGTTAAACATTTACCATGTATTTAAATGCAGATAAATTTTTGTGTAAAAATATCATGTCAGCAAAAAAAAGTTGCGCGTGGACGGAGGCAATAATGAGGCCAACAACAAAAGAAGAAAACCGAAAAGAAAGCCAATTCTATCTCCCATTGTTTGCACGTACGTAACTATAGCGTGGTGAATATTGGAGTAGTATTACTACAAGTGCTCCAAATTACTTGTAGCAGTTCACCAAAATACCGCGAGCCACAGAAGACCCTATAGAGTCAATAGGGATGGACATGTTTCGTTTCTGGAAACAAACGAAGCCCGTTTCCAAATTTTATGGAAATGTAACAAAAATCCGTTTCGGTTTTGGAGGAAAAGGGGAAACGGTAAGAATTTTTTTTTAAAATGAGGGCAAATCGGTAGAAAAAAATGGAAAAATTTACAATAACCTAGTGTTAAATTTATTTATAACCTATTTTGCTTTATACAGTGAGGACCACAAAAAAGTATACACCCAATCGTAAACAAGTTATTTATTTTTCTAAATTATTGAGGGGCGTTTGTATTTGAATTTGTAAAAATTTAATTCATGCTAATTTTTTAAAATTTCGTATATTAAGTGTTCAACATGCTTTCCGTCGCTCGCAAGGCAGTATCCCAATCGATTATAAAACTCATCTTAACAGTTGCTGAAACTTGATCCTACACTTGGGAACGAGCGAATTCGCTTCGATTTGAAACGAACATTGTTTCATTTTTAGTTCTAAAATATTTGTCGTAATTAGCCCTCCATAATCACGAAACAATTGCCAATATTTCCCTGGAAACAAATCGGGGTGTATACTTTTTCGTGGTCCTCACTGTATATGGTTCGATTACTGTCTTTCTTGATTTATATTTATTGATTTTGTTAAAAAATCCGTACGCATTGTAACCTCACACTCTTCGGAATTGGTTAATTTCTTTAAGAAATACAAGATAACGCAATTTTACTTGAATTATCGTGATACATAGACACTTTAAAAAGGGGTTGTGTATCCTGATTTACTATATGGAAGGATTTTTCTAAATATAATGCAATTTTTATACCAAAAGTAGTACCAAAATATTAATTGATATAATTTTCATTTTCATTTTAATAGATGACTTATTACTAATTTGTAAATATGAATCATAACTATTGATTTTTTTAACGTTTCCTGTAAATTATGCACGAAAATTCTAATTCAAGTGCCCACTGTACCACACCGATGACATTTTTTCCGTTTCCGTTTCCTCGAGGAAACGAAACGAAACCGCCCATCCCTAGTAAATTTATCAACATTCTGTTTAATTTTAAAATCATGCAGGGAAACTAGTATTGTTATTTTGGAACGGCTAAAATTGCATTAGTGAACAGACAATCTTTATTGGATTTTTGATTCAGCTTCATCTTTGCAACGTCACTGACGTCATTGTTGCAAGGTTGAATACAAAATGTAAAGCTAAACTGAAGATCCTGGATTGTAGATGCTCTCTTGTGAGGATATGACCTCACAGTTAGTTAATCACAATTAGTTAATGGCCAAAAGGCCTTAGGACGCGTTTTACCCTCCCTGCCACCTTTCGCCTTGGTGTGCACCACGCTTAAGCCCTCATCCTCCTCAGATGGTCCCCAACCACCAAGGAAGCAAAAGCCCCGGTAGCGCCAAGGAGCAGGTCTCACCGTGGCACCCAACCATCTCCATCCGAGGATGTCAAAGGTCAAGTGCCCCCTTC